>BHDV01009944.1:0-22673 GCA_005406045.1 Adoxophyes honmai
AACTTAACTACTTTGGTCCATTTCCACTACGCCGTCTCGAACACTATCACTATTAATACCTACCTCTTTTTATCTAACTCAAAACCTAAAAGTGTTTGTGTGACGTTAATTCGTCAAGGCTTTAACTAACATTTTCTCGAACATTTCACATTCCATTGCCCTAATTTCATATCGAAAATATATGGCACGGTAATATTTATCACGCTATTTTCCGTGACGGCACGTCACGCTAGAATTCGTATTGAAATTAATTATTTATCGACATTTAGTGGGTAGTTACTTCTACCTCGTTGTGGCGATGCCAGACGTAGTTAAGTATTGACATGGTTCAAGTTTTAACTTGATTAACCGTAGAATAATTACTTAAAAGCCTGTGTTGGTTTACTATGAAGCATTTTCCTGAATTAAACTTTTTTGCGTTCCGTACTTTAAAACGAAAAAAAATCGGTGTTAGCTGTAAACTAAACAATCCGTGCCGTAAAGCGCGCCCTGTGTGGGCTTAAAAAAATATCTCCGTTTCCTCCGTGGATGTTGTAAGAGACGACTAAGGAAAAATGTTAAGGTGCATAACTTAGAACCTTCAAAATATTCCAGAATTGGCCATACTGTGAAACGGCCATGATTTTGTCTTTTTCTTTTGCTCTGCCTACCCTATGTAGAAATACAAGCGTGGTATTATGTAGATACGTTTTTATTGTATGTATGTATTTAACACACACACGGGGGTTGCCCGTGTGGTGCCGGGTTAGAATAGTGCCTACCCCTTTCTTCCCGTAGATGTCGTAAGAGTCGACTCTGGGAAAGGGTTGGTGTATTGTGGGCGATGGGCTAGCAACCTGTCACCACAATATCACGTTTGACCATCAGGTTACCCTGAATTTGCTAAACGTGGCACTGGATTTTTGAATTCATGTGTTCTGCCTACCCCTCCTGGAAATACAGGCGTGAGAATATGTTGTATGTTTGTATTTAACTTAAAGTGCTTCACTGGATCTACACAAGTTTATTTTAAAGTACTTACCTACCTACCAACTTGCCTATCAGCCCCAAGACACGAACAGAATTTCAATAGTGGGCCAATCAACTATTTTGTGTTGTTATTCTGTCCCGTAAGTCAGGGGACAACTGTGATAGAGTTGCTTAGAAAAAGGTTGTAATTTAGGTCCCGTTTTATGCTCAGGAGATGCGCCATAAAGAAATGAGTACAACTGTAAAAAAAATCTTAACTTATAGCGGATTATATTCTAGAAAATCACGATTTTACTCGGTTAGTCAGGAGACGTAACCATGGCAACCAGGGACATAAAATAGTTGATCGACCCTAGTAACAAAAGTCAATATTTCATCAACTTCTGAAGTCAAGTCTTCAAATTCTACATTTATTACCGATACGGCCAAAACTGTTCGCTACGAATGTAGATTATACGAATTACAATCCGACCAAGTTAAATGTAGCTTGGAAGTTGTTACTTGAGTGTGGAGTTCAGACTTGAGGTGCCAAGAGGGAAAAGCGTATAAGCGGGAAAAACAGATGCAGCAGTTGACATGTTTATTTGGTAAATCCATTTTAAGTAACTGTTTTGATGGGCCTACACAGGTGCAATCTGACGTTAAATAAAAAATAAACATCAATCTGAAAAATACTTTATTATTATTATGTGATGGCGACAATGCGGGTAGTTGTGAGCCGGTTTCAGTCGCGCCAAAAAAGAGCAATGACCGATGCACTTTTGCGTGGGTACTACCTACTATAGATTTTGCAATAAAACAGCAGTTTACTTGTTTAAGACAGTAAAAACACTGTAAAAAAAAAAACCGGCCAAGTGCGAGTCGGACTCGCGCACCGAGGGTTCCGTACAAACCTGCAAGGTTTACAAAGTTCGTTCATTACGACAATCGAGTAATAAGTTTATATTTATTAAAAAATATATATTTTGTAATTTAACTAAAAATTTAAGGTTTTCGGAATTTTTCCTTTATGTGTGCTATAAAACGTTGCTTCATGCCAAATTTCAAGATTCTAGGTCGACTGGAAGTACCCTTTAGGTTTTGATTCCCTTGCGAGTACTTGCGAGTTTCAAAATATGCAGCTTAAATTGCTGTTTCTTTTGATTGCGTTGACATAGAAGTTTGATTTTGTTACAGCTTAAAGGTATTATAGACCTGAGTATTTGGTATGAATTTCAATTTAATACCTCTACGCGTTTACGAGGAAATGGGTAGTAAGTTTAAAATTATTAAAAAAATATATATTATGTGATGTAACTAAAAATTTATGGTTTTCGTAATTTTTCCTTTATCTATGCTATAAGACGTTGCTTCGTACCAAATTTCAAGATTCTGAGTTCACGGGAAGCACCCTGTAGGTTTTGATTCCCTTGCAAGTGTCGAAAATTTGCGGCATAAACGGCTGTATCTTTTGATTGCGTTGGCTTAGAAGTTTGATTTTTTCACAGCTTCAAGGGACAGTAAACCTGAGTAATTGATATAAATTTCAGCTTCATACCTCCACGCGTTCCTGAGAAAAAGGGTCTTGACAGACGGACGGACGGACGGACGGACGGACGGACGGACGGACAGACGGACAACAAAGTGATCCTATAAGGGTTCCGTTTTTTCCTTTTGAGGTACGGAACCCTAAAAATCATTGTTCGATGGACACGTTTTTGCAATTCAACGACTTCTTTTTGCGTGGGAACAATTAAAGTTTTTTGTGCGGGAATGTTTTTCTTAAAATACACTGGTGATTTTTTTAGTATTATATGTATGTGTCAAGGCAATGTTTATAATGCAGGCATTTTATACAATACCTAGTAGTCCCGCACTCTTCGCACGTGTCCTTACCTTGGTCGTTCATTATACACATAGCCTGAGGCGTTTCGGGCATTTTATACAATACTTAGTAGGCAATGTATGAAATTAATCGTATTATATACGTTACCTGAACGTTTTAGACAATGTTTATATTTCCTAGGCCTTCTGCTGGATTACACACATTACCTATAACATGTGCATGTTTTATCCCAAACATTAGCATATACTGCACACTTGAATAAATATTTCTCCCTGAGTGTCCCACTGTTGACTCCGGGCTAAAATGCAGCGATCAAACGATTGCTGTTTTAAGATCTTATGCAAATAGCCGATCAGCGCGCGAAGTTTGTCGCGAGTCTGCGGCTGAACTAATCTTAGATGCGGTTGTCTGATATTTTGAAGAATAGAGATCATAAATTTACACTACTGTCTGATGTACTGTTAATTAACTGTTCAAAGACCAACAGTTAAATATCCAGAAAGGATGTGTTTGATTGTTATCAGGTTATCTTGTACAGTCGTCCAAGACCTTGCTCATGTGTCATATCAACCTTAGTGATAATTTGATCTCACAGATTTTTTGTCAAAAGCGGTAGACCACTTTCTTGGCTGACCGTACATTAAAAAAAAATCCACAGAGTCGGTGCCAGGTCCAAGCAGAGATGGCAAGACGGTGTGCTGGCCTAGCACAAAGCATGTGCTATACCTATCACTGTCTAACCAGAGGACTAAGGCCGTGGTCGCCTTCACCCGCCGCCCGCGGCCGACAACGGCCCGCCGCCCGCGGCGTCTGAATAATAGTAGTAAACGGACAGCCGCACGCGGCGGGCACGAACGACCACTCCCGAGCATTCCCGAACATACCATTCAGATGCCGCAGGCGGCGGCCCGTTATCGGCCGCGGCCGGCGGGTGAAGGCGACCACGGCCTTACGCTTTCTTATTTATTTAGAAGAAAAAAAAACTTATTTAATTTTGGAACATCCACCCGCTTTTACCGCTTCTAAGATCCACGTTAGCAACGGTGGCGCCTCTATGTTTATCTTGGGATACTTCGGAATCTATACGTTGATCTGCTACTTCTGATAAACAGATAGAGGTATCAGTGTTGCCGCAACATAGAAGTAAATATGCGTGGAAATGAAATTTTGCACTGTTGTTTGTTGCAATACATTTTAGCTGTAGGATGTTTGTAATTATTTTCTAACTCTATGTTTTTAGATTACATTTTTACTCACGGAAGAATTGAAGAAGTGATAAGCTAGGTAATCCGATTGTTTTTGTTTGTGCATACTTATTGTATTCCATGCTAAATATTATTTATCCCGTGTGGTGTCGGGTTTAGAAAAATACCTCTCCATTTCTTCCGCGGATGTCGTAGTAGGTGACTAAGGAATTAGGTTAAGGTATATTTATATAACATGCTAGCAACCTGTCACTATTCTACCTGACAACTGTAAACCCAAAAAAATATGCTACAAGTTGCCACGAAACGTGAAATAGTCATGGTTTTGTCTATGTAACATTTCTAGTACTCTGTCTACCCCATTTGGAAATACAGGCGTATGAATGTATGTATGTATGTATTTAAGATGGATGTATTAAAGCTTATCTATTTCTAAGGACAAACGAATACGATGAACCGACAGAGTATTATAATCAAAAACGCAACTACATTGCTAAATTGCCTTATAACTTCTATTGTATCATAAGTTCATAACGATTACATATTGCCAGACATTAAATCACTTCTAGCGGACACAATGTCCTTTATCAGAGATACATTTGCACTTAATTACGAAACCGGCTGGCTAGGCGTAGGTGGCCAAGCTTCTGTCGAACATAAAAGGGCACAAGTCCATAGAAAGTTAATGTAGTTAGGACGTTTTTATGTTAGCAAGGGTTGTCTGGCTAGTCTGAAACATTTCGATTCATTAGTGTTTGGACCTAGATTTTAGAATTTTAGTTCCTTTCGGATATCGCTGTTATTGGTCCTCGTTACAGCAGCATTGGTCACTAGTAGACTTGTCCACCAAAAACATATGCCGATCGAAACGTTAACGTAATTGAAACTATTGAGAACTAGCTTTTGCCCGCGGCTCCGCTCGCGTTAAATTCGGGGTATCACAGAAGAGATAGCACACATACCAATTATATAGCTTTCTACATTGAAAACTTCCACTCCTCACTTTAGGGAAATGGGGGGTTTTGAAGAGACAAAATGTAGCCTATGTCACTCTCCATGCCCTAAACTATCTCTATCTAAGAAATCACGTCAATCCATCGCTCCGTTAAGCCGTGAAAGACGGACAAACAAACAAAACAAACACACTTTCACATTTATATATTGGTACGGATAATAATAGGTAACATGACAAAGTTCCGCTCAGTGGTAAAAAACTCACAAAAGTTAAAAACTCTTTTCTTTTCAAAGGGAAGTGTACATAATACGTGTTTATTTTAGGAAACCAATTCCGTATTAAACCCAAGCTTCATCAAATTAAAATACCATTCACATTTCAACAAAGCTCGTGTTAAAATTCCGTCTAATAATCTACACCATAAACTGCTACTAAACCAGAATACATTACTACATCCATTGAGAAAAACGTATATTCTTACAATCTATGAATTCCCTATTCCCGTCTCTATCGCTTTCTTTAAGTGTGAGAGGGATGAAATGACTAGATCGAGTAGTAATTCTACGTACAAAAATAAACAGGTTGAAGTGTCACAAGGAATTATAACCCTATCACGGGCTAAGGAACTTAGAACTGTATCTAGTTTATTTTAAGCGTGAACACTAAGGCCAGTGGTAGTTGGACGGATTTGTAGCGACTTTTTTTCTTGCAAGATGTTCATAATGTTTGTTGTTCTGTATGGTGTTGGGATAAAAAAAAACACCTCTTCAATTCCAGTACGAGGCGTTTCAGGCGACAGGCTAGCAATCTGTCACTGTTATAACTCTTTTATTTAACTTAAAAGATGCTTATGTATGAATGTCATTACAGGTTACTTTAACTGCCTTAGAAATATTTAAAAAATCCAAGTAATTACTGAAAAGCTAAAAGTAACTAGCCACTTAACTAATCATAATGTACATTATAACCATTGTATTACAGCAGCCGCAGCAACCTGTCAAGGTTTAGAGTAATGCCTATCCATTTCTTCCGTGGATGTCGTAACAGGCGACAAAGACGTGGTAACGTAACGTACCTGTATATTTAAGGTGACAGGCTAGCAACCTGTCACGATTGTACCACTTGATTTGGTATGTAATGATCCGTGTGCTTTATACACTCCATTTGAGACATAGGCATGATAAATGTATGTTGATTGTACTATCGAACCAGCTGATTCCTGACCCACCGCAGAACGTTGTCACAATAAACGTCATAAAGATTTCCTTTGTCAAGCAACGCAATGTCACTATGACGTTCACTGTGAATAGGCTCTATTGTGGGTCAGGAATCAATTGGTTCGATGGTACAGTGAGTGAAAGAGTAAATTTTTACCATGACTAATCCAGTCGATTTTCTAGTCGAGCGTGTGCAGCACGCCTATTGGAACGACGCGTCAACTGAGTGGTACTGTCGCCGCGGTGGAACGCCTTGATTTATCTTATAGGAGCAATAAATGGGGACACGGAAAAATAAATTGTGCCAAGTGAGCTGTTGAAATGGGACTGGGTACCCGTGATCTTGGCGATTTGGAATTGTTATTTTCTAATGTAACTAACTATAATTGTCGACATGACGACTTTTACATAAGTACAATGATACAGCAAATTTTGACATTGAACACGTCAAATCAGGACATACATACAACACGCCTGTATTCCCAAATGTGATAGGTAGAGCACACAAAACGCTACATAGACAAAACCATAAATATTTCCCGTTCCGTGGCCACTTCTAGTATATTTTTTTACGTCTTGAGTTGGCAGGTATAACTGTGATAGGTTGCTAGCCTGTCGCCTAAAACATAGCAAAAACAAGAAAAAACTATTACGAAAATAGATAAACAGCATAAAGAAGGAAGAAGCATATCAGATGAACTTTAACAGTTGCTGTTGTAAGAAGAAGCTTTTTTCAACTACTTAAGTATTACCCGTGTGGTGCCGGGTTAGAATAGCACCTCCCCTTTTCTTCCCCTTCGTAAGAGTCGACTCTAGGAAAGGGTTAGTGTATTGTGGGCGATGGGCTAGCAACCTGTCACCGCAATATCACGTTTAACCATCTGGTTACCCTAAATTTGCTAGACGTGGCACTGGATTTTTGAATCCATGTGCTCTGCCTACCCCTCATGGGAATACAGGCGTGAGAATATGTATGTATGTATGTTAAGTATTAAGTTTTAACAGTAAAATAAATCTCCCTCTTGGAAATGGAACTATTTTGTACAATAAATTATTAACAAGAGTCATTTTGTCATTGTTTACGTAAACGTTCTCAAAATACCGTATCTGTGGGGATACCCCATAGACTGACTTGCCAGTTTTAAATGTAAATCTGGTAAACACATTAACAGCTATTTGCGTTTCGTTTTAAGTGATGCAGGGTGGGGACAGAGTAGGGCACAGGTTTGAAGACAGAGAGTTCTAGGTTCATTGGCCAGGGTTATAATCGTAGCAATTACACAAATATTAAATAAACCGGCCAAGTGCGAGTCGGACTCACGCACTGAGGGTTCCGTACAAACCGATTACAACGCCATCTAGTGACAGATTTTCGAACTAATGTTAAATTTCAATTTTATTTATTAAAAAAAACTACTGAGTAGATTTTGTTCAAACCAATTTTCTTTGATAGTTTTTATAGTAATGTACATCATATATTTTTTTTAGATTTATTACTCTTTTATTTTAGAAGTTAGAGACAAAACTTTTTCAACTTTGGAAGCGTTTGTCGCGCACACTATTTGTAGTCGTCTAAATCTATTTTACTTAATAAAAATCAGCTTTCCTTCGATAGTCGTTTAATCTGTTCGTCTGTCAATCAAGTTCTATTTCCATTGTCCAATACTTCAAAATTCAAAAATCATAGTAAAAAAGTAAAAGGCTATAAAAAGAGTTCGCAACATTCTCCTCCTCGCTGCGCAGCATCAGTATCAGTAGTGGTGGTCGCTGGCAGGAGCAGGAGCCGCGGCAGCTGCGGGTTTGTCAGCAGCGGCACGCGGGAGCGTGACGACCCTCGTCACAGGCTGACGTAGCGACCATGAAGAATTTCTTGTTGTCACCCCGCCCATAGTCTCTTTTCCATTTTCGTCTTTCGTAAAACCTTAGGAAAGACCAGCGGGCCCAAAAGTCCTCACTATCGGCACAAGTGAGTGTTTCTTCTCCACAGCGCTTCTCTCGTATGTTGCCAGTAGCTTGCTTTTCGTAGATGTCAGAAAGTTCTAATCGGGTCAGCGTGGCAACAGGCTCATCATTTCTGCCTTCTCTCACCTGCCTGGTGACAATCAAGTGCCAATAATCTTGGCAGATAATCATCGTAGGCTTGCCTTTATATGTCTCTAGAGGAAGGTCTTTCAGATGGGATAGTGATGAAAGATCACTGTGGTTCAGGTTTTGGGTGGGGAGCGTCAGATTATCGACTGTGCGGACGTTATCAAGAGTTTGCGTGCCCTCTAACGTTAGGAGTGTCAATGACACGCGGTGACAAGGCGTACGCAAACAGTCCCCTACAGCACCGTGAAGATTAAGGTCGGTTTCCGGCCCCTCCGCGCCAATAACCTTAGCAACATTGTGCTCGATCAAGGTTACGGTGGAGCCTTCGTCAAGCAGAGCAAAGGTCTTCAAGCTACCTGCTGGTCCCTCCACGGTAACTGGCAAGACTTTAAGGTAAACTTTTTTACCGGTTTGGCCCCAAACATTTGCCATTGTATGAAAACGTCTGAGTCCACCTTGATCGTTATCTCTGTCTGTCTGCCAGTCGCTCCTATGCAGCAGAGTATGGTGACCACGCTTGCATATCTCACACCTCTTCTTTGATCGACAGCGGTTGCGACGATGTGTCGATTGTAGACACGCAAAGCAGAGCTTTTTCTCGCAGGCCCATTCCCAGCGCTTATTGACGTCATGTTTTCTGTAATCAGAACAGTTGTTGTCAATCGCGTGATCTGTCTTACCGCAATAAATACATGTTGCCATAACAACGGCGTTGATAAATGACTCTTTTTCTGTAGTCGTCAGTACTGGTCGCTTGGATGGGACGAATCTCGCTACAGGCATGTGGGGTAGCTCGACTGCGCCTCCTTTGCATACCTTCTCAGCTTCTAACATCAGGTACCTGGCAAGTGTACATAGTCTGGCTTCCAGCTTGTCTGAAGTTGCCCAATAGTCTAGCCAGCGGTACACTAATGGCTCCGTCAATTTGTTGATAACTTCCGTCACGAGCTCAGGGCTTTGTAAATACTCGAACTTCTCTGTCGCTTCTATCGCCGCTACACAGTTTGATACCTTAGTAGCCAATGTGATCAAATCGGAGCGTAATCCAGAGAGCTTGGGTAGCCTTTTCATATTTTCTACCAGTACATGTACTACCAATTCAGGACGGCCAAATCGCATTTCAAGTGTCTTCATAATATCGGCTGCGGAAGAGCGCGTGGTGATTAATCGGGCCGCCACCGCTTCCCAAGCTTCTCCTGTAAGACAACGCTGGAGGCGAGCTACATTTTCTTCTTCGGTATATTGGCCAATAACTGTCGTGTTTTCGAATGCGCTCTTAAATCGAAGCCAGTCAATGGGGTCTCCCGAAAACGTGGGCAAATCTCTCGCTGACATTCGCGCGATAAGCTTGTCGCTGTTCGTCGTGGGTTGGCCTATTAGCTTAATGGCCTCGGCTATCGCGACGGCTAGTGAGGCGATGTTATTATCGGGTTTGTCCTGTAGCATACTTTGCGGAGCATCGCGATCGTGGTGACTGCTTTTACCTCCGGTCTTGTCCACCCACTCCTGCACCCTCGACCTCGCGGAAGCTCGCGATGATTTATCGTCTTCGTCGAGGAGTGCCAGCTCTTCAGTCAACCGTGCTTCTATCAGCTCTCGCTGTACGTTGATACGTTGCTCCCGTAATTTACGCTCTTCTTCCAATCTCTGCATTTCTAGTTCCGCCTTTTCCCGGGCCGCGCGCGCCTCCAGAACTCTCTTCTGAGAAGCCGTACTCCGCGCGGTACCCGTGACGGATGATTGGGCCGAATGCATGTCTTTCTCACGTGAATTTTGACTTTGGTTAACTCCGGCAACTCGTCCGCTACGAAGTTCCATTTAATCCTTCTTTTCGTCCAAAATCCGGCTCGAAGGACCACTTGTAGTCGTCTAAATCTATTTTACTTAATAAAAATCAGCTTTCCTTCGATAGTCGTTTAATCTGTTCGTCTGTCAATCAAGTTCTATTTCCATTGTCCAATACTTCAAAATTCAAAAATCATAGTAAAAAAGTAAAAGGCTATAAAAAGAGTTCGCAACACTATTCACTTTAGAAAAGTATGATGTTTGAAACCTCAATATCATTTTTGAAGAGCTATCCATAGATACCCCACACGTATGGGTTTGATGAAAAAAAAAATTGAGTTTCAGTTCCATGTATGGGGAACCCTAAAAAGTTATTGCTTTTTTTTTATTTTGTGTCACAATCTTAATGCGGTTCACAGAACACAGATCTACTTACCAAGTCTTATTAGTATAGTTCTCATAGTTTTGGAAAAAAGTGGCTGTGACATTCGGACGGACGGACGGACAGACAGACAGACAGACAGACAGACAGACATGACGAATATATAAGGGTTCCGTTTTTTTGCCATTTGGCTACGGAACCCTAAAAATGGTGAAAGTTCATGATTCTGCGTGTGTTTGTTACTTATTCACGCGCAATTGTTGTTCCTACCTATTTTGGTGAAATTTGGCATGTAGGAAGTTGATACTATGGATTAACTAATAGGTTTTAACCAGGAAAACTGCATAGATGTAGAGGGATTACGATAAACCAATTTTACACCAACGATGTCCCAGGCAACGGGTCCTTTTGTACCTAATAAATAAATTCTTAGGAAGTATTTTTGATGTCGCTTTTGCAAATTGATTGATCCAAACCTGAAAATAAAGCAAGTGGATAAAGAAACTACAGTAAGAGTAATCATGATGTAGATTTTAAGTTAGATGCAAGATAATAGTAACAGGTTGCTAACCTGTCGCTTAAAACATACCTGTACCTATTTCTGCTGGTCACTTTTTTATCCTATTTTATGTCGTACAATAAATATATAGTCGTAGAATGAGCTTAACACCACACTACACGTTTGTTTTTCTAAGTTTTTTTTTGTGAAATCCTGTCAAAGAAGTCTCTCAGTCTCCCCTAATCTGTATCCATAATGGATTCACCTACTTATTAACCGGGAGCATTATGAACGTCTGTGCCCATTCCACGCCTTTTGATCCCGGCATTGACTAATCTTTGATTATTTATGAAATCTGTGGGCGGCCGGGACACGGAACTATTATTACAGGAGGTGAACCTTTGTAGGGGGTGGTAAATGTTATCTGGACTACTCTGTCTTGTAAGGTAAACGTCCCTGTGCTCGACACTGACCCAATACATGGCACTTGATACTTTGTGTCATAGTAAGACAGGTGACAGATCGGTATCATCTATCGGGCGTTGAGGCGTCGGGCATTGGTACATTTACCTTACTTGACGATTTTAGCCGAGTATTTTATTACAACTTTTCTGTTTTTAATTTATTGTGATACTTTCATAATTTTCACTAATGCAGTAGGTATAGATTACCTTTTTATTGATGATGATACAGGTAGGCGTCTCCTTGCTTTGTTAAGGGGGTTCCGTAGCCAAATGATAAAAAAAACGTAACCTTTATAGATTCGTCCCGTCTATTTGTTTCGATTCATTTCTTGAGTCAAAACTTGCGTCATTGTATGGAAAATTTTCACTCATGGGTATTATTCCAGGACTAAATTACCCTTTGTGTATCAAGTAACAGTTTATCAATAAGTACCTACTCATAAAACTGAAGGCAACTCCCAAAATAAATGCTTTGTACATTCCTGATATGAAATGGTACTGAAAGCCGGATTATTGGGGGTTACCTAGTAAATTGTTTATAGGTAAGTACTATAAATAGGGGATCTGCGGGTTAATACCTTATAAGGAACTTTAGGGTCAGAATAGATTGGCTACGTACATAAATATTGCATTTTATGGCAGTCTTAGCTCCAGCATTAGGATTGTAGGTTTAATAATGTTTGTTATTGTTTCAAGATGCCGTTTTTGGTTTAATTTAGTATTTTTACAATTGATTGATTTCTTAGATTGTTTTAAACAGTAATTGCTTCTTCTTCTCTCTTTTATTGTATGAAAATTAATAGAGACAGGTTGCTAGTCTGCCGCTTATAGTGTACCAAAATTTTCCTCGTTCACCTCCGATGACATCCGCGGAAGCGATGTAGATGTGGTATTCTATCGCGACACCACACAGGGCAATTTTTTTAGTGCCGCAGCTAATCATAGTATATTTTCATGCAATAATTTTCACAAAATTTCAGCCAAATTGACCGAATGGCTTTTAGGTAGGTACAGATATTTTTTCATGGAGTTTTTTAAAAGTTACTTTTTTTTTAACACAAAATGTAGCTCCAGTTAGTCTCGCTAAGCCTTCGAATCCCTTCCACTCCACTACAACTCCAAAGGTAAAGGGATCGCTTAGCCGTGCAACTAATAAAAGAATCGAGTCTATCTATCATTGGGTAAAAGACGGCAAAATCAGCGTCGTCGCGCCCGTTCCTGGTATACGTGCCTCGCATTTCCGCGGTACTGGGGGACTGAGATGTAAGAGACCAGCGATTAGGTTTTTTGATAGACCGCCGTGCAAAGTCAGAGTCAAAGTCAGAGTCAAAGTCAAAGTCAGAGTCAAAGTCAGAGTCAAAGTCAGAGTCAAAGTCAGAGTCAAAGTCAGAGTCAAAGTCAAAGTCAGAGTCAAAGTCAGAGTCAAAGTCAGAGTCAAAGTCAGAGTCAAAGTTAGAGTCAAAATCGGAGTCAAAGTCAGAGTCAAAGTTAGAGTCAAAGTCAGAGTCAAAGTCACAATCAAAGTCAGAGTCAAAGTCACAATCAAAGTCAGAGTCAAAATCACAGTCACAGTCAAAGTCAAAGTCAGAGTCAAAGTCAGAGTCAAAGTCAGAGTCAGGTCAAATGGTAAATAGTTACTTTGCGTCTCTTCAGTGGTATAATCATCACGAACACACGACTCGTTACAAATACAAATCATGAATATTTCACGCTTTGGAGCTACTCTCAGCATGGTATTTTAGGCTTAAAATTAGGTTAGGCGTTTCTTCCGTGGATATCGTAAGAGGCGAGTTGGGAGATAGGTTCAGGTACGCTTTAGGCGACAGACTAAGGACCTGTCACTATTATAATATATACTAGCTCTTTTATCTGTTTCTAAACCAAAATTTAAGCTAAAGTGACTGAAAAGGGTAAAACTGAATTCTTCCTTTAAAAAATACAGGCATGATGTTTATGTCATGTTAGTACTCTTCTCTTCCTTTCTTTCTATTCCTGTATTCTTCTAAGTAAGTAAAAACTCTAAGGGTCAATTCCCACCAAAAGAGCAGCGCAGCGCGGCGTAGCGCAGCGACCCGCTCCGTGGAGAATGCGCGACGATTCCTGCGACTGTTCGAGAAGCCGCTGGAATGCGTAGGAAGTCGCTGGAATTTACATAATTATTGACATATTGACATATGTATTGACAGCGGCCGTCACGACTACTCGAGCATCCTCGGACATTCCTGCGACAGCTCGCGCAGTCGCACGGCTTTGTTTATGGAATGTGCTGGAATTACCATGGATACGCGGGCATGCGCGCGCATCGTTAGAGTTTCTCATGCGATAATAAGGCTTATTGTAATGAAGATAAAGTTGAAATTCTCATGACACTGAAACTGCGCTCCGCAACGCCGCGCTGCGCCGCTCTTCTGGTGTGAATTGAGCCTAAGTCGCATATAAAAAGTACAAAGTACAAGGGCGGAATTTTTCCAAAAGGGTTCTCTGCCTTTGTATAACCTAGGAGATCTGTAGGCTTAGGACAGCAAAATGCGTAAAGTAACTGTAGTGGCAAGTTCAGTCAAAATCGCGCGCAAACTCAGACTAAACCAACTATTGGTCATTTTCTACAACAGCTCAACTCTAAAAGTTTACGTTTTGCGTCCAGCCGAGCCCGGAAGCTCCTCTAGAACCTATATCCGACCCGGACGGCACCTGGGGTGCTTTTTTAGTTGCACCATTCATATGCTAATGCCTGAATATTTGCTATAGCGCCGTTAGATGACTCGGAATCGCTCGGACCTTTACAAAGCAATGGGGCGGGTAATTCTGCGTTTGATTTATGATGTGTCTTTGTAGTGTTTACGTGGCTTTAGGATTGGTTTTTGTTATTTCTTAGTGTGTTATCTGAAAAAATATTTTTAGGGTTTCATACTTAAAGGCTGAAAACGGGACCTTTTATTAAGACTTTGCTGTCCATCCAACCGTCTATCCGACCGTCTGTCACCAGGCCGTATCTCTTAAACCGGGGAACTAGATTTAAAAAAATCAGATACTCACATGAATTTGCTATCCATTTTCTTCAAAAGAGCTCAGCTCTGCTGTCAGTTTTCGTTGTTGTCGTAATTTGTAAGTAAGTAAACACTTTATTGAAAAAAAAACACTAAAAACAAAAAACAAAATTATGTACAAACGAAATAGCGAAACACAAATGCGGACTTATCCGTTAAGGGATCTCTTACAACCAACCTTTGAGAAGCAGAGAATTTGTAGATTGTATTTAAATCAACATCGCACTCGTGCGAATCAGGGGCAGGTCCTAGTCCATTATAATTTGATTCTATTGAAGACTTGCTTACCCGTTTACCATGTTACTTGAAACACTTCATAGTTCCCTGTCTAATTAACACCAGCCTAATTAATTAATCTGATAAAATACAAATCCTTCATCCTATCCCCGCTTAATTAATAGTCACAGAAGTCATATAAGCGTCATTAATAACACTAACTACATCTCAATCACCGTTATACCACTCATATCCAACTAAGACAATCACTTAGCCTAAGTAATAGGGAACATTGTGTTAGGTTGTCTAATAAAAGGCATTGGATATCAATGGAGAATTTCTCGTCCTAACTTTGATTCTATGCGGAATTCCTCAGGGTGTGTTTTAGGTCGTGCGATTTAATTAAGGTAGATTTTCGAAGCTTACGTCTGGCGGTATAACTCATTGGCTGTACTGTATATCTTTAAAAGAAAAAATAACTTACACGATGGATCACTTCGTCGTCCGTCTGTCTGTCATAGTCATACCCCTATTCTCCGTCACCACATTACCACAATATAACATTGATATTCGTACAAAATTCTAAGATCTATTATCATTACGTTGTATTTCCCAAATTAAACTCAAAGTCTTAGGATATTTTCGGATACCTACCTTACACCTTATTTTTGCTGTTTTTGTCCTTCGTCGATTTGTGTCTCAATTGGCTAGTTATACTTGATAGTATGTTTTTGCTTGATAACAACTAATTATAAGCATATTTAAACATCATGCCTTATTATTCCCTGCGAGGTAAGCAGAGACAGCAGAGCGCCATTCGCTTCTCTTTTGACAGACTTCTCTCGCTTCTTTCACATTCATCCTTCTCGTCATACATGCTCGAACGTTCTGGGTACTTTTAGTTTGGCCTCTTTTCAGTAAAACGCCTATCTGGTCGATATACAGTAGGGGAAGATGGGGTAGATTCATACAGGGGGCACCCTCATACATTAGAGATATTGGTTGGCAGGCGCAAATCGAATGAAGGACTTATGCATGTTTGCATAGCTTATTTATGTGTGCGTTGACTCACGGAGTTTGACAGCAGTCGGTGTGAACCGCGCGACGAGGTAACACGGAACGTGATTCGGCCACGTGTAAGTAATTTTATAACCTTACTTTGAACATGTTTTTGTCCGTAAAAGCTGTTACATAGATTATTCATTACTAATTTGCTTAAAAAATAAAAGGGCCAAGTTTGTGAAATTATACACGAATAACGGTATTCTTGGTTGGATTTTTTTAAACAATAATTTTATTTCATTTTCTTATGACGGGGTGGATTCATACAGCAGTAAGCGGGGTACATTCGTACAAGTAAAAATGTGGCCCGCGTTTTTTTTTAGGTGTTACAGGTGAAGTGATGTTATAATTTTGTGTTACAGAACATGGTAAGGAATTACAAGCACAAATAAAGTCGACCACTTGGAAAATCAAGAATTTACACGGATACGCATGAGAAGACTAGAATTGAAGAATTGGAAAAAAATAAAGAGATGAAGAGATTAGAAATCAACAATTTTCAACTAAGTGATGAATTTTGGTATTTTTATTTTGAATAATAATAAACATTTATCGATTTTTTGTGTTTTTTGTCACGCGTATGAATCTACCCCGTGTGTGGGGGTACATTCATACATTTTCCATTTTTTATATTCACCTCTACAGAGCGCCACACATGCGTATTTACACAAATTACGTATTTTTAATATAAAGGCAGATAACAAAACTATGGGATTTTTATAAATTGATGTAAATATTGATACCACAGAAAATTCTATACGGCAAAGTAAAAAAACTGTATGAGGCTACCCCATCTTCCCCTACGTTCTTTGAAAGCACCGGTGACCAACTAAATTCCCTTGTAAATTTGCTTACACTCATCGTTGTTCCATCCATTTTTATTTGTCCGACTACTAATTTTGTATAATTTAATTATGGGGCGCGAGTTCGATCTCACTTTGTTAGTTTTTATTTATTTGAAGCATCAAGATCTTATAATGTGACCCGTGTTGCGAATCATTGCTTGCTTCGAAGTCTTCCCTTTAGGGTTATTTTGAAGAGCTACTCGGCCTCAGGGCAGGCAGCTGAGGCACTCTAACTACATAATCGAATATCGAGTTTCATGGTAATATGACCTGATTCCAGCTAGGTATATGGCTAAGATTTGTATTCAATAGTTTATTAGAGAGGTGCTAAAAGTCCGGAATGTTACAAGGAGGTTCGATTTTACGTTTATTGTAATGTTTGTTATCACGTGTCTCTACATTTTCTCCGTGAATATCGTTAAAGGCGTCTGACTGAAGAAATAGTTTAAGATAACAGGTCCGGTTTAGGATAACACCCCTACATCTATCGGTGTCGTATGAAGCAAACAAAAGTTAATCGATTCATTTGTGTAACGAAAATTACCCATACCTACATTTTGTATACATATGTAGGTAATTTTCGTTCCAAAAACCAATTGAAACTGTAAACAATGTCATTATATCGAATTTTTGCAGTTATATTTATAGGAAACCCAAACTTCCTTGGGTTATTACATCATTATTAGCGGTTGGTCATTGTAGGAGGAGTCATAATAATTGGATTCTACTGTTTAAGTACAATACAAAGTTTAACTCACATACTACACCTACTGTAACTTCTCCCAAAGCTAGGGCTTCTCAAGCAACACCATTTCCTTCCGCCCCTATTGAGAGATATCATAAAACTCAACCCTTTACTTATCGCTGCCATTCTCTTTCAATTCCGCCATTTCTTATCAGTCATCAGGGCGGTGCGAACTGTTTTTACGTACAATTTAGAGAAAAAGAAAAGATGGCACGCTTCAAACATAGTATTACTCAATGACTGGGTGTAAAGATATGAGAAAAATGTTATATATGTGATTATCTGACATTTAAGAGTCTTAAAATGTCAGATAATCACATATAACATGTTTGTCTTAAATTAAGACATTAGGGTAGTCCCAAAAATAGTGGCACCGGCAGGTTAAAGTGTTTTTGTTTTCGCTGCCTTTTGACCTCTATCGAAGAAAAATTCGATTTTATGGTATTAAAAATGTTATAGTTGTGACGAGTTAAAATTTATAGTCAAGAAAAAATATCACTTTAATCTGCCGGTGCCACTATTTTTGGAACTGCCCATTATTATTTCTTTCTACTCGCATTCTGCGCAATTTTCAAAGACAGTTGCGGAGAGTATTGTGCAGAATTGAGAATTGGAAGATACAATAATGGGATAAATGTCGAATAATCCGTTAAATTTAGTAACCTTTAAAACTTAGTATAGTACAGTAGAATCCGCTTATTATGACTCCGCTTATATTGACCAACCGCTTATTATGACGTAATTATCCAACGTAGTTTGGTTTTCTTATAAAATCCTTAGCAAAATATTCGGATATAGTGACATGTCGCTTATTATGACCTATTTTAACAAATTAGGTCCGGTTATAATGACCGATATGATCTATTACGCCTTTGCTAGTGTTTGTTGATTGCGAAAGACGTTTAGGACGTGGCTACTGATCGTCTCGAAGAAGACTGCAGAATAAATATGTCGTGCAACTTCTACATGCAATTTTTATCTTTAGTTAAAAAGGCATGTTTTTTTATTGAAATTAGTAGGCATAAAATTTACATTTTCGTCTTTTTTCACATAACGCTTTGTATGACTTCCGCTTATTATGACCTGTTTGGCGATTCCCTTCGATATCATTATAAACGGATTTCACTGTAGTTAAAAAAATTAAGAAAGGGAGACATATTTATCAAGACAACATTATAAAAAGTTAAGAATTTAGTATGTTGTAAATAATCCCAGGGGAAACGTACCAGTGGCCAGCCAGGGCCCAGTGGTCAGCCGTTTCTGTCGTTTATTAGTCATAAATATCGCTAAAATTCGAATAAAAAAATCAAGCGCACTTAAATAGAAACTTAAGTTCCTAATTGGTTAATTCGTCACACGACAGGTGATGTGGGAGGTCAGACAAGAGAAATAAACTCGTTTATTCAGGTGGCGGCGACCGACAAGAGCAGTAATTTCATGTCCGCCATTATTTTAACTTCGCGTGGTGTTCTCTTTAAAGGTAATAAAAACACATTTTATCATCAAATTCTATCATTTGTTATGCAACTAAGCTTTATGCTTAACTTTATGTATTTAATTATATTAAATTTGAACGAACATATTGCTATTTTACGTAAATATTGTGGGGGCTGGGCACTGGGTACGACTTCTTTATAAAAGTTCCAGAAGTCAGCCCCCCCCCCGGCAGGATACTGGGTTTATGAATTATTTTTAAAAGTGTGAGAAAAAGCGGCCGTTAAAACCGATAAATTTAACTTTTTAAATTTAGTAAGGCATGTCCTTTCATATTCCTCAAAAAACCCAGTGGTCAGCCGCCTTAAACATTTTATTTTTACGTGGCTGAGCACTGGATGTTGCTGTTTCATTAAGCAGCTCCTGTATTTTTGCTGCCGCTATAACAATAAATACTAAAACCAAAATAATAATAATAAATAAGGGCGGCTCCCATAGAAAAAACGTGTTTTTTTTTGCTGTTTTGGGTCTATTTAAATAACTGTAACAGGTAAATACTTGAAATGCTCACAGAATATTTAATTAAATATGTACTTTGAATAAAAATAAAATAAAATTAGTATTTAAGGGAAGCTCCCACACAAAAAACCTGATTTTTTGCAGTTATTGGTACGGAACCCTTCGTACGCGAGTCCGACTCGCACTTGGCCGGTTTTTATATAAATTAAGCTCATTTTGATCTCATGTTAATTCATAGTTATGAGGGCTGAATACTGGGTCCATCGTGGCTGGTCACTGGAATTTAGAGGCTGACCACTGGCAAAATGGGTCATTTTTTATTTGAAGTTAAATATATATTATATAAAGAGAAATATTGATTTCGCCAAAGGTTGTTAAGAAACTATAATAGATAATTAATACAATCATGTACTTCGTTTCATTATCCGACGAAACCTGTAAAAATGCCAGCTATTCAAACTTCAAAAACTCGATTTGGGGCTGACCACTGGTACGCTTACCCTATATTTGTAAGTTAAGTTTCAGTTGTAAGAATATTGCTATGCCCTTGTAGGGTCCATGTCAGTACTGGCTAACTATACTAAGAACATCTATAAATACCATGGTTGCAATGAATAAATTGAAATTGAAATTGAAAATTGAAATTGAAAATTGAAATTGAAATTGAAATTGAAAATTGAAAATTGAAATTGAAAATTGAAATTGAAAATTGAAATTGAAAATTGAAATTGAAAATTGAAATTGAAAATTGATATTGAAAATTGAAATTGAAAATTGAAATTGAAAATTGATATTGAAAATTGAAATTGAAAATTTAAATTAAATAATATTACGATTTACGCTCACGTAAATGTATATTTATTTTAATAAACATAATTTTCCTCACGTAAATATTATTTGGAAAATGGTCTTCAAACAATTGTTTTATAAATTTTGTAGTGGACTGGAGTCCTCGTAGCACTTCTATAATCCAGCGCCTATAACCACGAAAACTTGCCACAAAATAACAAAACGTAGGAGGCAAAACCACGGGCATCAGTTCGTTCATAATTCTAACTACATCCAATCTAAGGTACCATGTTATTAAATTTTGTCATCCATAAAGGCTAGCATCCGACCCTCTCATTGTGAACTACTCAACGATTCTAATACCATTGTGTGGACTCGCGTAACGACCAGTTGATTCAAATATCAAGGAAATTCGATTATAATTGGGCAAACCATTGTTTAGTTTTAGTTACGTCAGGTAGCCCAAGTGAATTGGGCGCGGTAGTTTTAGAAATGTATTTATGAAATAATTTGGGACAGTCTTATTGTTATTATGCTCCTTGTGTTTGACGTGGACGGTTTTTAGAATGGGGTCAAATGAAACAACTCGTAGCACCTATAAGCGTCGCATGACTGATTAAAATAAAATTTAACAAAGAACAACATAGTTGATTTTTTATCGAAACAATAAGGGATGTTTTGTGTGGCAGTTACAGTGCATCTTTCATCAACGGGATCATCAAATTGTCAAAACATAAGCAATACATAAATATAAGTACAGCACGCGAAACGTTAGGCACATTGAAAGAGTTTTACACGTTTTGAGGCCCTTTTTAGTAAAGGCATTAAAAATAACCTTAAGTTTGACAATTTAAAAAAAAAACTCGCAACATTTCGACTTTCATCGACTTCGTAACGTTTACTTTTTCCAAGTTATATTCCACTCGTTTAGAACCAAAACATTTGGTGCACGCATTCAAACCATTACTTACATTGCTCCAAATATCAAATAATACTCATGGGAAGCTATTTAAACCTAATGTGATAACTTATTGTTTTCCTGACAATTATTTTGAAATCAACTTTCTACAGGTAGTTTGAGTAAACACGCGTCGTTATTATTTTTAGTCGTTTTACACGCGATTTTGTAGGAAATAAAGTCAAAAAGTTTAATAGCTGCTTACTTTTCGTACTTTCTATTGTTATAGGTATTGTGGGAAATACTCCAATAGAGAGATCTCTCTCCAGGCAGATGTTATACCTGGGGACCAAAATCGACAGAGAAAAAGTTGGAAGTCGTTTTAAGGTCTAGTGCAGAAAGACTATCCGCGACGGACTTTTTAGTCTGTGAAAATATAGCCTATGGAATTATGTACAGTAACGCACACGACGCGCAAAAAGTCCGGCGCCCAATACATACAATCCACGCAGACTTTTTTTCCGCCGCAGACTCGATCGCACAAAAATCTGTCGTCTGCGTTGCCCCTTAAGCCCGTCACAGACTACGCATATACGATAATATTTTATTTGCGTATAAATGCCATTTTTCCATTATGTCGGTGTCAACAGATAGGTACCTATTTGGCGGTAAATCTGACTACTCGATAACAAGAAAATAAAACTAAATAAAAATATAATGAAATTATTATTTACATACGGGGGACATCGTGATTTCTTGGTATTTTTGGTACGAAACCCTTCTAGCGCGAGTCCGACTCGCACTTGGCCGGTTTTTTATTAATCTCAGTCCCATTTTTATTCTAGGCCGTGTGGTATCGGGTTTAGAATAACACCTCTCCACTTCTTCCGTGGATGTCGTAAGAGGCGACGAAGGACATAGGTTAAGGTATATTTAGGCATCAGGCTAGCAACCTGTCACTAATTGTACCTGCCACCTTAAAACCTGAATATATGGTTGAAGTGGCTACAAAACGTGAAATAGTCATCGTTTTGTCTATGTTGCGTTTAGTGTGCTCTGCCTACCCCATTTGAGAATACAGACATGATCGTATGTATTGTATGTATGTATTAATACGGGACTTCATGAATGGATTATTTATAATGAAAACAATGAAACATCCACGGTGGATGCGAGGTCCGCTCGACCAAAACGATTGATTGGACTGTGTGAACGATTACGTGTATCACGATAGTGCTTTGCACTAGTGACGAGGAGGATTGGCTGTTGTGACAAAAGAGTCGAGACTGATGATGGTATAGGCATATTTTGTAACATTTTGTAATATCGATCTTTTTAATTTAGTACCTAATAACAAATGTTTCTTTCTCTTCCTGTTTCAGATGAAACAACTTTAAATAAAAAATTGGATGGTGTTTTATTTTGCAAAAACAGTTACAAAAATCAAGCTAAAAGAAAACACTCACAAGTTTACTCCGTAAAGAGTTACTGTCAGCTAGGCTGAGCTAGCTTAGCCCAGGGTTTCTCAAAGTGGGGTACGCGAACCCTTAGCCTTTTGACTTTGCTAATGTCGTTTGTTTATTATTTGAAAAACCTTGTTTTTTTTTTAATTGGCTTACGCACACTTGTTTTATCTATTCTCTCCACGTGCCCAAACCGACGCATCGTTCCTTTCTCTATTTTGGTTACGACATGGTTTCTCAAAGTGGGAAACGCGAACCCCTAG
>BHDV01009944.1:31283-54882 GCA_005406045.1 Adoxophyes honmai
AATTATCGTTAGAGCAATTTAGACCGTTTTAGATAGTTCTTTACTGAAGGCCGCGTAATATGTACATTTGAAAATATTCACCCGAGTCTGTCCCATGAAGCACACTCAATTTTTACTTGCCTCTTACAACATACTCGGAAGACAAAGTATTCTAAAAGGACACCACACGGTCCTTAAGTATGTATACAAAATTCAGCTTGCAAGATTTCAATACAGACAGATAAAATAACTTCTGATACCTTCGTGACAAGTGAAACTAATTAAAGCTTAGTAACAATACTAATCCATCCTGAATACGTCTCACTACTGTGCACAGGCCTCCTCTCAGTGCGAGAGGGCATGAGCTATAGTTCCCACGCCTGCCCAGTGTGGATTGGAAACTTCACACACAGTATTGAATTACTTCGCCGCTGTATGTATCTAATTTGATATTTACAACGAGCTATTAGGTGAAGGAAAACATCGTGAGGTAAAAGCTTGTAAAGTACGAATCTGATTCGATGCACGAACCAATCCTTGCCAACCGGACTGCCTTGATTGATCCATTATTGATAAGAAATGCTCTTATTCCGAATGTAATTGATCGATGCGGCGATAGCGATGGCGTTAACGTTTTTTGTTTACTATTTTTTTAACGGTTTTTTCGTTTGTTAAAAGGATTTTAGCGTGGAAATTGAAATGTTTTGGACAGGGTTTATATTTTGATGTTAATAGGCATGAAACTGGTTTTAGTCACTAACACGCACTCGTATCTGAACTAATGGCCAGTCGCGATATTCAATACTTATATCCATACGTCGCACTCCAGCGGGCAGTTTGGTGGCAAGGTAAGGTAAACAAAAAAATCTTAACTTGCGAGTATTATAATGTACTTAGTATTTGTAATACCGGGTATGAGATACAAAAAATTATAAATACCCTAATTGAAAACGATGAGGTTGAGACTTCAAATAACGTTAACAAAAACACACTTCAGCATTTTCAACAATGCAAATACCTGCCTATTACTTTAGTCGATTTTGAAAAAACGTTCTCCCATTTAAAATGGATATTTTCAAGCTGACGAAGAACGTTGACCGCCGGGAATTTAGAAAATATATTACTAATATATTCGCATAACATAGCTGCTTAAGTAAAAATTGACTGAATACTAAAAAATAAACACGTAACTAACGTACAACCGTAGTTGCTAAAATATTTAGAATTGTTCATTATAAATACTTGGTACCAAATACTTAGTACAAATACTTCTGATTGTTTGAAAATTAATTGATTTATTTGTGAACCTTGTCTATCATTTTGACATGCCACCAAAATGCCCGTTGGAGTGCGACGTATGCTTATATCGATAGTTTAGCTTACTACATACAATCACACCTGTGTTCCCAAATGGGGTAGGCAGAGGACACGAACAAAATCATGATTATGACTACTTCACGCTTCGCAGCCACTTCTAACACAATGCTGGCCATGAAAAGCGATGAAAGAGGTAGAATGGTGACGGGTTGCTATTCTGTCGCCTAAAGGGTACTTAAACCTATTTCCTTAGTCGCAGTCCACGGAAGAAATATTGAGGTTTGAGATGTTGTTTCCCGACACGACACGGGAAAGACTAGAGATAGGAAAATAACATCTACCCCACAGTATCAATCGTTTTTTTAAACGGTTTTACTTAGCTTACCCTGTTTGTTTTAGACTTTATTCTTTATTCTTTCTTTGTTCTTCGTTGGTTCAAATTTAGAAATTAAAATTTCACCCTCTTTCCGTCAACTGATTGATCTGAAATTCGGTATGCGCTTTTAGTTGTGGTGACAATACAATAATGTATATTCATTGTCATTGTAAATTCAAAATGGCCGCCGCTATAAAATGGCGGATGACCTAATTCTTATCAACCCCATCAATATGGGTATCAATTGAAAGGTCTTTGCAAGGAGAATACAGTGCACTATATCAATTAAAAAAAACTAAAAACTCGAAAAAAAAGTAAAAAAAAAACTTTTAAGTAAAACGGTTTTATATACATTGATAAGACTAAAATAAAACCGTTTTACTTAAAAGTTTTTTTTTACTTTTTTTTTCTAAGGTAAACTTGCAGACAGTTCTGTTGTTGTTCAAAATTAATTTTGATTTAAGTTACTACTACAAACGCCGCAATATCATTCCAAATTTGAAATTTAAAGGACGAGCTGAGATTCGCATTTGTTTCACTATTCACCCAGGTTTTTTTTTTCGAATCTAAGTGGCCAGTTATAAATTAGATCACAAAACACAAGATAAAGGGATTCGTGCCATGAAACGTTCTTATTTTAAAAGTAGCGACTTAATTACTGTTTATGAGCGTTATAAAACAAAATGACCGAGCAGTTATGTTGATACGTGTTTTAACATGGGTTCCGTGGCATATCGAACCGCAGAGATGTTTTAACTGATTATTTTAAAAGCAGCTGCCGCTGTTAAACGAACCCCTGCATTATGAGTGTGAGGTCGGCTTTATTTGGACATGTTTTTTTAATCGTTCATGTGATTATATTACATTTTGATATGCATACATCGCGGCTGTATTCCCGAATGGGGTAGGCAGAGGAAAAGAAACGTTGCTTAGACAAAATAATATTTATTGGTTTTTAGTACTAACTTACAATCACGCCTGTGGATCTTAATGCGGTAGGCAGAGCACACGAAACGTAAAATAGACAAAATTTCCTTCAATGCTGTCAATATAATAAAATTGCTAACGTGTCTAAGGGGATATCTTTTAAAGAAAATTTTAGCCACGTTTTACATTGGCAGCTGTTTTAATTTCAGTCTAGATTTAATTCCCGTGTGGTGTTTGATTTAGAATAACAGACCTCCATTTCTTCCTTGGATGTCGTAAGAGGCGAATGAGAAAATTGGACGTCAATGAGTAATGTTCATGTCTAAGGTAACGGCACCAGTTAGGGACGGTTTAAGCTGACAAGCACCAGTGATGGACACTTCATTCATAATTTAAAGACCATAGAGTTGTGAATTGATTGTTGTAAAACAAATCACTTTTCCTTAGTGGGTAGTAAATAAGAGTCATTGTCCATTACTGGTTCTTTGTCCATTACCGGTGACTTTACCTTACATAGCGTCTTGTGTGATCTGCCTACCTCATTAGCGAATATAGGCGTGCTGTATGTATTTTTAATTAGATTCACGTTTGTATATAAATATGTACCTATCTAATCAACTACATTCCAATTTCGCTCGCACCGTTTATAGACGCACACCTTCCACAGAAAAATGTTATAAAACAAAACACGACCGTTCTCACATTCGAACTACGAATTCAATTGCAGAAAACAAAAGCGAAGCGCGCAGCCATATTCGGAACGACAAAGCCACAATAAAATATGTAGAACAGCAAATTTATCGGAAACCACGGCGATGCATTCGCTGTACACGCATTGATTGCGAACCAGCGATTCTCGAATGCTTGTCGGTTTTTGTTGAGCTTGGCCGTGTTCACGTTTGACGTTTCGGACTTTTTTTACATACCATCGCGTACAGGGATTTTTGAACCACTTACCAATGTTTGTAACTTGGTCGTGTAATACTAATCCAATAGCTGACATCTAGTCGGTCACATCGGTCATTGATTACACGTCTAAATTGCGAACAGTGGCAAGTGGCTCAACAATCCCGGTTCGTGACTGTACATCACGCCTGTATTCCCGAATGGGGTAGGTTGATCACATGAAACGCTGCATATTATGTAATTTGTAGCATGGATTTTTAATTATTCGGTATGTAACAGGTTGCTTGTCTTCGCCTAAGATATTATCTTAAGATATTTCCTTAGTCGCCTCTTACTACATTCACGGAAGAAATGGAGAGTCGTTATTTTAAACCTGACATCTCACAGGTAAAGAGAAAAACAACAAGTTATTTTGAAAGCCAGTTTTAAATACATCAAGTATAATAAAAAAATAATTGCTATTATTAAAAATAATCCAATCGTAGGACGCTATGGTTGATGAAAATAATTAATCTGGGAATCCATTATTTTGGAGTGCTTCAAGTTGAAACTATTCGGTACAATAGCTGTAGCCATTAGTGTTTCTCTAGGCTAGGGTGTTGTCCTGAATAGTGTTCCTTTTTTTCAAATTTAGAATTTTTGAATTAATAAAATATTCTAACCCGGCACCACACGGGATTTTGGTTTTTTTTTATTTATTTTTTTAATTCACCTGCTCTGCCTACCCCTCTTGGTACTACGGGCGTGAGAATATGTACGTATGTATATGTAAAAATATTCTGTATGTAGATATTTATTTTTCCGTGAGGTGACTTCAGCTCACACACTAGGCAGGGTTGCTAATTGGAATCGTTGAATTTATACAGAGTACAGAGTCCGACAAACTTAAGGGTCATCACCAACCAAATAAAAAAAAATAGTAGATTGGCCAGCATTTTTGTGATGTTCCAATCATATCGATTTGTTCACTTTTCGAGTAGTGGTATTCGAATTTTTATTATATTATTATTGCTATTGATCAATTGAATCGCAGAGCGTTTAGTGTATTTAAAACGATGACGAATTCGATATCGATTTCGTTTGTGAATTAACGCGGAATTGTATGGAGACGTGTCGACCGCGGCAGTTGTGCAAACGTTCCGCTGGCGGCGCAGTCTCAGTTTCTATACGATTTTGCGATAACTCGCAAACGAAATCGTTATCGACTGCAGGATCGTTTTGAACAAACAGGTGTAATCTTTTTGTTGGCGTTTTTAAAAAAAAACAATGTGGTAAGTTTCTTAAACCAGTCATTCTTGGTAGACTCAAAACAGGCACTAGCCCCTTACGGCGTACATAAATACATTTTTGATTTTGATTTCGCTGCCGGCACCGAAGCTTCTGCAGTATGTCCTTACTCGACGAGGAATCCGAGCTCAGTTCCGTGCGCTCGAGGCGTGCGTTCAAAGAACGATCGCGATAGCGGAGCGCGAGACGTAGTTCGTTGGACGGTGGAGGGTAAAAGAGAACCAAGAGGACTAAAAAAATATTAAAAAGTTTCAAAAATTGTAATTAACAAGTGTCAGAAATTAACCGTAAATTACGTTAACCAGTGTTAGGATATACATACATACATACATATTCTCACGCCTGTTTTCCCAAGAGGGGTAGGCAGAGCACGTGAATTCAAAAATCCAGTGCCACGTTTAGCAATTTCAGGGTCACCAGATGGTTAAACGTGATATTGCAGTGACAGGTTGCTAGCCCATCGCCCACAATACACTAACCCTTTCCCAGAGTCGACTCTTACGACACCCACGGGAAGAAAGGGGGAGGTGCTATTCTAACCCGGCACCATACGGGCGATATATTCGGATATAGCGTTTGAAAATATTGAACTTCTTTAACATGTTCTATTTTTACATCTTCGGAAAACTTCAATGCCGAATACAAAACCTAGGTGACATTGTCAATAAATTTGGTTTTGGTATGACCCTACATCAATGCACTTCAAAATAAAACTTTTACTTTGCCTAATAGTTTGTTTGGTGACAAAAAATTATATAAAAGTACCTAATCGCCTGGTATTTCCATGGAACGTGGAATTTGTTAATTTACTTTGACACCCACCTGTATATTGGTCGCTGTGATGATGGCCTAACATCAGAGCGATCCATTTTTCCTTGTGCGTTCCTAATGGCACAAAATAATAATGACATGCTTCATTCAGCGTAACAGTGTTATTACTGACCGCCCTCATGCAACCCAATAGCCGCCGGCAAATCTTCACATGGTGTACAGCAGTCAATAGAGCCCGGTTTTAATCACAAAAGTAGTCGTATTTACTCGCAGCCTTATCAGTGCACTTGTGTGGTAGGCAGAGTACACAAAAAGCTACATAGGCAAAACCATGACTATTTCACGCTTCGTAGCCGCTTCTAGCATAAATTTTAGGTTTGAAAACAGATGGAAGAGGTTTCTATAATAGTGACATGTTGAACATATCTAAACCTTTTAGACATATCTTGACGTACAACATGCATGGAAGAAATGAAGATATTGCATGCAAAAAATTGTAGGTAAATTATACAAAATTATCCCTGTAAAATATTTCCGGAATATTTTCAATGAGTGAGAGACAATTGTTTCATCGCTTTTCAGAACTGTACTACCTGTGCTATACGAGGCTACACTATAGCTATACCATTATCATCAGTGATCGGATCTAGGATGCAATTTGGGGTGAACGACCTCAAACATTATGCTTATCGTGGATATGCCTCGGGATTCCCGGGATTTTGGATAGTGGGCTATTGCAAATAATAAGTTTTTGGAGGATGAAACTAAATAAACAAAATGAAAATGTTTGGTATAAGATCATTTTATTTGACTTGTACATATGTTATGTACTTTAAAAACACATTTCATAACTCCTATCAACAGAAATCTTTTGTAGGTATACATAAACGAGTTACTACTTTCTGAAACAAGTGAAACAAATAAGAATATATTAGATACAATTTTGTAATGATAATAAAATAACAAAAAAAGTCACGGGGTTATAAGTCATATCCATATTAATATTATGCACTTAAACCTCGGGAAATTGCATCCTAAATCCGATCACTGATTATTATTCACGTGATTCACGTGTAGTAGCCAATTCTACCATACTTTGATATGGACTGGGGTACAAAGAACGGGGTATTTTTTTTAAATTTAATTTTTTTATTTTGACGTGAAATAAAATAATAATAATGACATGCTTCATTCAGCGTAACAGTGTTATTACTGACCGCCCTCATGCAACCCAATAGCCGCCGGCAAATCTTCACATGGTGTACAGCAGTCAATAGAGCCCGGTTTTAATCACAAAAGTAGTCGTATTTACTGGCTGGCTTATCAGTGCACTTGTGGCTTGGCCCGGCTTGTGTGGTACAGTGTGGATGCAGCATTACTTTACACTCACATGTAGTCTAGAAACCGCGGTATTGTAGGGGGGTGACTAGGTGAAAACCGAGATCCAAACATCGCCTTTTACTGGCTCTAAAGTCTCAGTAGACACAGTGACAAATCAGGATAACGTAGTGCACTATTTAATGGAACTTTTTAATTCACTGGAATTGTGTAGATGACTAAAAATAATAAATTTAGACCCTCAGATAGTTTAACAAAAAATATTGTACACGTATTTTTTATTTTATTTGACGAACAAGAAATGACGAGGATACAGTTCTCTGAAGTTTCGAATGACGTCATTACGTGGTACGACTTTTACCTTGGCGTGACGTCACAAGCCCCCACTCCAATGTTTCAAGTCCAAGTTTGATGCTCTATCTTTATCGGTGTTTTTAATAATAATAAATACCATTGGACAATATTTACACCAACAACCTAGTCCCAAAATAGACAATTTAATGCCTGTGTTATGGGTACTAGACAACGGATAAACTTACTTATTACGAGCATATAAATAAACATCCAAGAGTCGAAGTCGAAAGCAAACATTCGTATTCGTCATACAAACATCTGCCCCGACCGGGGATCGAACCCGGGACCTTAAGTTTCACAGTCAGGTTCTCTAACCGCTGGGCTATCCGGCCCATTATTATTTAATGAGCCGAAAAACACGTGGGGTATTTAATATTTTTCAAGAATCTAACTAACGGACTTATTAGAATGCCTGTTGCCTTGGATTACCACCTCATAATTTACAATTGAAATTGGGATCAGTAGTGATGGCGTAATATAAGTCAACCCCAACTGTACAATGGAACAAGACTGCCTTTGAAAAATCTAAACGATAACGCCTTTGAGGCGACTATCATCAAGGAAAAATACAAAGGAAAAATGATATCTTGAATTCACAGCAGTTCCGCAAACCGTCAGTTTATTTCAACTTACAAACTGTCAGAGAAACTGTCATCATCATCATCATCATCAGCCTATATACGTCCCACTGCAGGGCACAGGCCTCCTCTCAGTATGAGAGGGCTCGGGCTATAGTTCCCACGCGGGCCCAGTGCGGATTGGGAACTTCACACACAACGTTGAATTACTTCATCGCTGTGTATAGGTTTCTTCACGATGTTTTCTTTCACCGAGTAGCTCGTGATAAAATATCAAATTCGATATCGCACATAAATTCCGAAAAATTCAGAGGTGCGAGCCTGGGGTTTGAACCCACGACCCTCTGCTTGAGAGGCCACAGTTCGAACCGCTGGGCTACCACGGCTTACAAACTGACAGACAGAGTACAAACAAACAGAGAAACTGTAAAGAGCCAATATCCATAGAGGAAAAAGCTACTGCGTTACGCGCGATATTGGCCCAGCCAATAAGAGCACAGCGAACTCCGCCATGCTTTGGCGGAATCGTCTTCGAACAAATTCAATGACATTAGTACTCTATAGGTTCTGTCCTCTATGCAACCAAAGACAATAATTTATACATACATTTATGGGTCATTGTCATAACCCTAAAAAAACATGTCCATTTGTAATTATATAAGACATTTTTAATAATTGCATTCAATTTACATCATAACTATAAAGTACAGCAAACGTACTAGACTATACTATATCATATTTTCTATAAATGTAATTATTTGTTTTGTTTATCACCACAAATGTAACTGAAAGTCCACTTCGGTGGACTGTCCGGATTCCACCTGTTAATAGAATGTGGCTTTAAAAAAATACATCTCTTTTATTATTGTACAAAAATGCCATTTTTTCCTAATCAATGTATGATTTCCATTTAACATTATTAGGATTTAAAAAATTAGATGGAAATAAAACACATTTTTTGCATCATTGAATCTTGTCACAACATTTTTTGTCTTTTTGGTGGACATTACTTTAAATTCTAGAAAAATTAGGGAAAAGTCAAATGAATAGACCGGGACATATAATTTAACTCATTCACTATCGTACTATCCCTGTTAGCAGCCATTTTGCCGTGACTTGTGCGCAGCAGACGATATTGTTGTGTTAACAAGAATATTTGGTGGTATCAATGTTGAATTGTCTTTCCGGTTACTGCTGTATTTTGTAAGTACATCGCTATAAATCCACCAAACGTTTTTAATAATTAGTTAAGCATTCAAACATTGTAAATATGCCTTGCCTCTTGAATAATCCTTTAAATGGCTGGTGTTGTGAATGATATTGCTGAGAAAGTCCATTCGGTGGACGTCTTTTTGGTGGACTTTTTGTAAACCCAAACGATAAATGATTGTATTTTGATTGATTTCTTGTAATTTGGTTTAATTTTTTATTATAACTTTAAAAACTAGCTTCTGATTCCTTTTTTGTTTTATCCGTAAATGACTAGTGACTGAATACATGTTTAAATGTAAATTCTGTAAAGGTAAAAAAAAAACTGTAGAAGATTTAACAAAAACATACAAAATAAGCTTTGGAGGAAAAATGGAATGATGCACGACGATGCAGAAAAAAAAACAATATACAAAAAGAAACTTAAAAGTACATCGCACGCAAAATACTGCCTTCGATTCTAGTTATTTTAGTACCATGAAATGGGTGAACGTATTGCAGTGAAAAACAGAAGAATGTTGAAAGCAAAGAAACTTACTTACTTAGAATGAAGTTGATGACTTCAGAATGCAGCAACCATTAAAAATTAGTGAGTGCAGTCTGTTTGTTGATTGAAAAAAATGTTCATAAAAGTATACAATTTTTGGACGTATATTCTGAAAGTTTGGATACGTCAACGTTAAAACAAGGAAGAGCCACCAAACCCCCACTTTCATACATACTTCTTGAAGACTTGAAGGCTTCCTAGTCTTCGGAGGACGAAGGCATATTTGGTCCACCGAAAAGAATTGTCATTTCGGTAGACAGACACAAAATATTTTTTATATACTTTTTGAATGTATTTACGTGTCTGATTGTTCATGATTATGAGAATATATCATGAACGTTATTTTTGTTTAACATGTTTACAGTTTTTGATTTGTTTATTTATTATTAATTAACATAATTAGTCCACTTGGTGGACATATTAGTCTTTTTGGTGGAACCAAAATATCGTTATTTCGTTTTAAATCGTTTTTTTCGAATAATTGATCTCTGAATGATACTCAGTTCTGTTGCAAGTTAGAGTAAGAGTCGTAATATACCTTTGATTTTTATAAATCACGTGTTTCATTTTTTAGCGAAAAAAATTGCCAGGCTTGACAATGACCCTTATAATATCACGCTTGAATTCCCAAATGGGGTAGACAGTGCACACAAAACGCTCCATAGATAAAAACATGACTATTTCACGTTTCGTGGCCATTTCTAGCACATTTTTTTTAGATTATGTGTTGGTAGGTATAATAGTGACAGAATGCTAGCGTTTCGCCTAAAATATACCTTAACCTCCTTAGTCGCCTCTTACGACATCCACGGAAGAAGTGGTGAGGTGTTATTCTATCCTGATACCACACAACAAATTCCAATAGATTTCCTATTAAGAATATTTTAAGTGTTTACAATAAAATTGTCAATGCGTCTGACCTTTGCAATGACCATGAATAATTTTATTATCTGCATATGCGCTCAATTGCATTATAATCGCAGCTAGATAATAATAATGATGTTTGTGTTCTGCCTATCTATAATTGTCCATTGAACAATGATTATAACATTTGAATAAAAACAAAATAAATAAATAAAGGCATTTATCAGAAATTTGTCACAGATACATCATTTTTGTTGAACATATCTAAAAATACATAAGCCTTAAATAAATAGTAACTTAATGATATTCATGTAAAATGTGAATCAAACCCATGAACCTCAAAAAATGTTAATTACTATTTTAATTTTCTTTGTTAGTGTAGGAGACTTTTCAATTAATCTGATGATGAAGGCAAACGGTGTAATTTCTGGACTTCGAGTCTGAGAGTACCAGAAAACCGCTCAAGTTGTTCTCCTTGCTTCTTTCAATTGTTTCCATTTCTTGAATCTCTATGGAATGGGCAGGATGCGAAGGTGGCGTGGTGAGAGGTTCAGGTGACTACAAGTCTGGGAGAACCAGAAAACCACTCAAGCTGTGTTCCTGGCTTCTTTCAATTGTTTCAATCTCTTTAAAATCTTGAGGAGTTATATTTAAATCCGGAAAACTCACTTGATCCGAGATTTGTGACGATGATGTCGTTAATGACGCATTAGACTTCCGTTTGAATCGCATCTTTTGAATGTTTGCCTTGTTTTTTCTCTTTGTTCGGCTTAAGTCGTGACCGCATTTGACGCAAAACTTAAAGCAATCTGCAGTTATCGTCTTACATTCTTCGCAACGTATCAAATTGTTACCACAACTCGGGCAAGAACTTCGGTTGTCCGTCCGTTCGATCCACTTTTTGCAGAATGGGCAATGCATATTAAATTAATTTTAATAATTTAAAATCTTACATTTGTTTTCCAAATAACTTCACTATCTACGACTTTACATGTATTGCTTGTTTTCTTTAGCCGCGATAAATAGTGATGTGGCTCAACCGATATACTCGAAACAATCGAATCGTAAGCACCTTATCTGTTAATATAAGTTTCTGTAATAATAACACAAACCGTCATGAGTAAGAACAACACTATTGCACAGTCAGGACAGTAGATAGTAGAAAACGGAAGAATATACATGGCAATACTGTTGTCAGAACAAGTTCTTGGTGTATTTTTTTTATTCTGTCCTGTGATCTTTCCCATTCCACAAAGAAGTAAGTATATGTCAAAGTAACCTTTGTTTTGTATTGTCTGTGATATTCATTAATTAATACAATTTTTTCGGCCTTCTCAAAAATAATATAAAGCAAATATTGTCTTCAAATGATGTGCTATGTTATTATATTGATATTGGCAAGATACTGGCAAGATACTCCTTGCCAATCTAGAAAAGATGAAAGCCATTAGATAAAAAAAGTTAATTAGATTTACTTGCAAATAATTACTGAAATAAAGTATCACGCCAATTCACTTTTTAACCGACTTCAAAAATAGGAGGAGGTTCTCAATTCGACCTAATTGATTTTTTTTTTATGTTTTTTGTTACTCGATATCTCGGAGACCCGTGGACCGATTTTCAATTTTTTTTTTAATCGAAGGGTCTAACTCGAAATTAGTCCCATTGGCACGAAACCAGGATCTGATGATGGAATCTTGGAGAAATCGAGGGAACTCTCAAAATTTTATATGGCGATGTACGGCGTTTTCGGTAATTTGTTGATGAAGTCAAGATTTTACATTCAGTAAACAGAATACTTTCAAAATATTGCTAATTTGAAGTCGGTTTTTTTTGTTTCAAATTATTCCGTCACACAAATTGTCTTGAAACTTGACGTTGTCAATTGCAGTTGTTTAATACAAATTTTGATAAGTCACACCCACTTCGCTTTTTTGTATTAGATATTTGAAAATGCATAGGGAGGGGACATAAAACGATATTAATACTTAGTCTGGGGAGCCTTAAAAAGACAAAGGTTGGGAAACACTGGTGGTTGACCATTCCTGTCATAGCAACGCGGTACGTCATCCCCCGCCACCCCTGCAGTCCCCCCTGAAGTCTATAATTACCTCACCCTCGCCACCGCCTCTCATTTCTTAGGACGGTCGCGAACGAAAATGTCTAACCGTATTAAGTTTTCATATGGGGAATATAATAAAAACATTTTAAACTGATATGAAACACGGGTCTCAACGCGATATGATTATTTACCTTTATTACTCCGACGTTTCGACACGGGTTGCACCGGCCGTGGTCTCGGAGAAACTGTCCGTTGCAGCGAAATGTTAAAACGGAGCCACGGGTAAACAAACATTGAAGTACCCGAAAAAAGTCAATAAAAATGTTGGGGGTATGCTGATGAAACGTCCACTACCCGAAACATCATTATTTTAATTGTCAACAGCACGGCACACAACACTCACAATATCCCCGCACTGATCCGATGATATATCCCGTGGTATCAACTTCTGAATCGCCGGACCCCAAGTTGACGATAAATTGAAACCGTCTTCTCTATTAAAATTCTTAGGATGTTTTTGAATTTCGATCGCCTCCCGTATAACACGTGGATAATAGTGCCGTTCGGTCGAGAGTAATTTGGGTTTGTGTAATTCTATCCAGTGATTTGGTCCAGTCGTGAGTAAATGTTCAGCTATTGCGGATTTGTGTATTTGGCGATTTTTGACTGCCGCTATATGTTCTTTCACCCGCTCCTGAACGCTTCGCTTAGTCTGGCCAATATACACCTTCCCACAACTGCACTCTATCATATACACACCGGGATTCTGGAAAGGAATAACATCCTTCGGGCTGCGCAAATGATTAGCCACTTTGGATAACGGAGTGTATACAGTCTTAATGGAGATTTTCTTAAGTACTGCTCCAACTTTGTCCGTTATCCCTTTGACATACGGCCAGCATTTATGCCGTACTGCTGTACGACTGGACCAAATCACTGGATAGAATTACACAAACCCAAATTACTCTCGACCGAACGGCACTATTATCCACGTGTTATACGGGAGGCGATCGAAATTCAAAAACATCCTAAGAATTTTAATAGAGAAGACGGTTTCAATTTATCGTCAACTTGGGGTCCGGTGATTCAGAAGTTGATACCACGGGATATATCATCGGATCAGTGCGGGGATATTGTGAGTGTTGTGTGCCGTGCTGTTGACAATTAAAATAATGATGTTTCGGGTAGTGGACGTTTCATCAGCATACCCCCAACATTTTTATTGACTTTTTTCGGGTACTTCAATGTTTGTTTACCCGTGGCTCCGTTTTAACATTTCGCTGCAACGGACAGTTTCTCCGAGACCACGGCCGGTGCAACCCGTGTCGAAACGTCGGAGTAATAAAGGTAAATAATCATATCGCGTTGAGACCCGTGTTTCATATCAGTTTAAAATGTGTACAAAGCGCGAGAGTTTAAAATATTATATAATAAAAACACTCTTTCATAATTATTTTCTCACACATATTTATGTTTACGCGGGACTTAATCACGGTATTTTTAATTACCTCTCGACGTTTCGGCCGCGTTACAGCGACCGTGGTCACGAGTTGACTGAAGCGGAGCTCGACGTTTGTTTGGCAGCCCGGGTCCTTCGAACTACCCGCACTTGATTTTCATCAGTAACGGCTCCCCGAACTACCCGCGTTTCACCGATATTGTCCACCGTTCCTCTATTAAGTAACTCGTTCGAGAGGTAATTAAAAAAATACCGTGATTAAGTCCCGCGTAAACATAAATATATTTATTTTCATTTATTTAACATAATTTTTTGTAGAAACGTGATAAAAAATGTTATACAGAAGTTTTTTTTAAGTATCCATTTAGTAGTTTCTATCATACTAATTGAACGTCAAATAACGTTTCATATTAACAGTAGGTCACACCCGTTTCGACAACTCGAGTATCTCACAATCCCTTTTAGTTTATTTCTCATGCTAAAATAAAAGTTCCATCTAAAGACATTAGTGGAATGTTAAAAAATAAACTATGAAAAACAAATGACAGTTTCTTAATTAATACACTAATGCATAAACACCGCTGCAGCCACTCCAACGAAGGCCAACAATGAGGCTTGTAAGGCCACACCACTGCTTTGGAAGTACCCGAACCTCTTCCCCTGATGGATGAGGTCAAGCACTGAATCCATTGCTTCCTCGTTGTTCGGAAGAATCTGTTCTGGTGGCAACAGGAAGCCGTATGTGAACCGGTCTCGGAGCTCGTAGCAGTAGACCAGAGGAACGTCCAGGTGTTCTTTTACCCATTCGTCAGTACCACCCGTTGCTTCATCTGCAATGTAACGATTACAGATTTAGGGCATTTTTTGAACGGGAAATTTATTGCATTAAAATGACAGCCCAATAAGGTATGATTAGGAAGTTTTATGATAATCTAGTAACTTGTCACTATTTTAGTAGAAGAACATACATACATAATTCTTACTCCCAAGAGGGGTAGGCAGAGCACATGAATTCAAAAATCCAGTGCCACGTTTAGCAATGTCAGGGTACTGATGGTTAAACGTGATATTGCAGTGACAAGTCGCTAGCCCTTCGCCCACAATACACTAAAGAAGAAGAAAATTAGAAGAAGAAGAATGAGACAAAACAAGCAACAAGACGTAAGTAATGATATCTTTCTTGTCACCCTGATCACAATGACGAACTGGACTGACGCTAAGAGGAGAACGTAACAAGTTTCTAAAATCTAATGCATAAATTATCATGATTTACGAGCAGTTACTAATAAATTTACAACATGGATCCTATACTATAACTGGAATAAGGAATTAAATGTAAACCATTTGGACTAGAGAAAGTAAAGATTAGTCAAACGGTTCGTAACACGTTACGTGTTGTAGCCACGAGTTATTAATAAAATCATATTTCGAAAATGATGAAAAGGTTCCAAAATTGCTAGATACTTACACAAAACTTCAACAATATTTCCCGTCACATATTCGGTCCCGTATCGAACAGACAGCGCGCCCATGGCGCGGCGACCGATGTTCATCTGTAAATAAAAACGTACGAATACAACATGTGGTCGCAAAACGTGATTTTAGAAAAGTGCAATATGTTTGGACTTTGCTTCATATTGTGGTTGAATTTTCACATCTTTTGGCGGTGAAATAGTAAAGTTTAAGCGGCTATAATACAGAGTCGTTCGCTTGCGGTAGCCGTACGTGTTCCACACTACTTTAGCCGACTAACGCCGTATTTACAACTAGCTGTGCCCGCGACTTCATCCGCGTGGATTAGTTATTTTGGGCTTTCTCAGGCTCTAAAGATTGTCTGTGCCAAATTTCAGCAAAATCAGCTAAGAGGTTTAAGCGGGAAAGCGTAACAGACAGACAGATAGACAGAGTTACTTTCGCATTTATAATATTAGTAGGGATAAGGTGTCTTCCGTCAGTCAATGGCAGCTTACGGGCAAATGGTGTAGGCAGAACATACAAAATGCTTCATAGAAAAATTACTATTTCATGTTTCGTAGCCACTTCTAGCATATTTTTTTAGGTTTGGAGTACCTAAGATAGTGACAGCTAACTTTTCCTTTTAAACAAAACCTAGTTTCTTAATCACCTCTTACGACATCTACGGAAGAAATAGAGAGTTGTTATTCTAAATCCGACGCCATACGGAGACAACGTCCCAACATCAGAAATCAATTGGTTACACCATACTCGCCTTCAAGACTTCGGGAAGGTTCTTACCGCATCATGGTAATTAGCAAGAGGTTCGGATGTGTTCCCAAAGGGGATGAGGAGCATCTGTCCAAAAGAGTGGAAGGTCAAGAACATCTCCATCTGGTCTCCAATCTCCCTCATGTATCTTGACATGGATCTGGTCTCCGGTTCCGAGAAGGGCCCAGGGCCAGCGTAGACGTCAGAAGCGGGGTTGCTGCTGGCACCATGAGCTGAAAACATTAAGAAGAATATGAAACTATTGTGTGACTTTCTCTTATTGAAAAATACCTGATACCTGACTTCCGACAGATTTTATTCATAGTAAACGTTAAAGTGACGTTCCATTGCTTTATGAAGGATCAGAAATCAATTTAGGAAAAGCCACCTTTAAATAGTAGTTGATTGCACTTCAAACGAACCTGCATAAAAATAATTTTTTGGCGTCATTTTAACATGGACGTTTTAAGGATTCTAAGGATTTTCCATTTTCGTGTGCTTGTACTTATGACATCTGGAAAAGAATGTATTACGTATGAAACGTATTCTTACTTAGCCAGTTGCTGTTCCAATTTCTGTTCAAATCCACTCCGATACCGTTTGTGAACGGACGGCGGTTTTTACGCCACATCCTGAACTGAAATAAAAAGAAATAACTTCTTACAGAGAGAGAAAGAGAGAATGAGATTCACGTCAATCCTAATATATAATTATGATTCCTTTTTGTGTTAGGGGTTATAAAAGTTTTTAAATGTCATTCCATGAGAAGAACAAGAACATCTTTTTCACCTTCGCATATATACACACATACATACAATCACGCCTGTCCTGCCAAACGGGGTAGGCAGAGCACACGAAGCGTGACATAGACAAAACCATGATTATGACCATTTCTTTTAGCGTTATTTAAAGTTCACCTTTGCGCATGTTATTAATGTACTTTATCTTTTATTTGAGTACTGTCCCGATATTCAAGCTATCAACTCAGTAACTTTTGTAGGTTTTGGAAAATGTCCCATAATGTATAGGCATTGCGCCATTTTCCTATACTATCTAATCCTATAGGTTTCATTGCCCAGCTAAACCGTCAATAGATTGAATATTGGGACGGGCTTTAAACAAGCAAAGACTTACCGACTCATGCGTCCAAACATACCCATCAGGGTTAGTAACAGGAAATATATGCCAGTCAAATTCTCTAGCAGCCGCCATTGTCTCAGGATCCTCACTCGTCAGCAGTTGGTAAAGAATATAGCAAACGGTGGGCGGCGAGATCCATTCCCTCGCATGTATTCCTCCTTCAAGGAATATGTTCTTTTTACCTTCTCCGTGAGATAGTTTGATTCCCACAATTTGTCGACCTTCGAATGAAGAACCACCGATAACCTTGGTGGCTACATCAGGGTACGCTTCAGCAAGATCATCAATCCAAGCGTAGATGTCTTCTAAAGTGTAATAGGCATCCCAAGACATACTGCGGATGTTTCGGCTTGTGTAATGTTTCACGGTCTGCTTGTCTACGTATCTGGAAGCCAATGTAAAGACAAATTTTGACTGTTACCTCTTTGATTGTTCTGTGTCATTCCGAGTAGGAATTTAATTTCTTCTCTGTCTGAAGTAACATATAATTTAGTTGTAAGTATGGATCACACATTTAGTAAACGTGTGAGCATGCACTCTGCACAACTGAAGCCTAACGATGTATCAGAGTTGAGGTGTCAAAAGTCGTTGAAATTCGTCGAAATTGATGAAAACAATGTCTCATAGTGCTATTTTTCTTTTTACAATAAGAAATTAAATTTATACAGATTGGGGTGTCTTTACTCAGGTCAATTTGAGTCTTAATTTTATCGACATTTTCACTTGGTAATACTTCCGTAGTTGTAAACTCGTACCTTTATAAAAGTCGAGGTATTTTAATTACACAATTACGTTCACTTCTTACAGAATATACCTAACCTAACCTAACTAACGTTCAATAGTTCTAAAGATTCGAAAATTGCTTGTGATAACATAAGTACACTAAGAAATGTTAAAAATGTATTACTGTTATAGTAAAATCGTACTCACTCTTGGACGTTGTTCATGCTGATTTCAGCGTTAATGTTATTATCAATCAGAAAATTTTGCAAATCAAGTTTATTCTCAGGACTGGTCATAACTTGAACAAACTCTGCCGACGGAACAGGCTCAGTCCAGAAGTCATATCTTAAATCATTGTCCTGAAGATTTCTAAGTAGTTTTACTTGTTCAGCATTTTCTAAGTGAATTTTGTACAAGGTGTAGTTGTCAAATCGAAATTTTTCACTTGAAACATTATTCACTAAGTATACTAATAAAACAAAGTAAAGTGCCCTCATGATGAGAATATTTTTTACTAAACTATTGGTCTAAAGAGAACTACACTAACTGATGTATATCATCAGTTTGACATAGTTTGAAGTCTAGACGATTTACGACGATTTATACTTAAATGATGATGATAACCAATCTACTGATATCAATATGTTATCACACGATATCGAAACGATAAGTACTTATCAAATAAATTGGGGAATTGTATTTATTCGCTGATAATGTGTTGTATAATGTTTTATCCGTACCAATATATAAATGTGAAAGTGTGTTTGTTTGTTTGTTTGTTTGTTTGTTTGTTTGTTTGTTTGTTTGTTTGTTTGTTTGTTTGTTTGTTTGTCCGTCTTTCACGGCTAAATGGAGCGATGGATTGACGTGATTTTTTAGGTAGAGATAGTTTAGGGCACGGAGAGTGACATAGGCTACTTTTTATCCCGGAAAAAATTGATGTTCCCGAGGGAAAACAAAAACATAGTTTGCTTGATAGATCGATATCGATCGACGATAGATCGATATCAATCGATAACCGATCGATAGATGATAGATCGATGGCGCCGTGTGTCGTTTGAAACGGGAAGTTTTCTTATAGTTGTGCTTTATACCGCAATATAACCGAGTTCCACGCGGGCGGAGCCGCGGGCGGAAAGCTAGTTTAAATATAATTATAAAACTGCTATTCATTTATTTTACAACTAGCTTTGCTCTTTGCTTTGCGGTGAGAATCTTATAATTATGATTATTTTTCCCTCCTTTTCAAACTGAGTGAAGGCTTATGTCCAGCGTAATATGAATTTAGGTGTATCTACACACGATACATGATATGGTTAAAACCCTGTACTGTATTTTAAGGCAGTTAAAAACACTTAATTTACGTTCTTGGAACTAAAAAATTTATAAACAAATGAAAACAAAATTAATTAGCGTAATTTACTTAAAAAATATGCCAAATCGAAAATAGTACACGGTTTTTATATCCTGCTCTAGATTCCATTAAAAGTTTTGCAATAACCTGCATAACTATTTTTAGCAAATAATACCACAGTTCTATACTAACAGATATAGTGACGAAATAAAACAACAGATTGCTACAAAAATGATTTACTTATAATTCAGTTAAGCGTCATGAAGTAATTTGATATCAAAATTTTCCCAACGACGATATGAAACTAATTAAACGTACTCTATACATTTGATAAGATTTTCCGTTAAAGGATAATAATACATGTCTCGATAGTTGTACAAATAAATGTTAATACCTATGAACTTAGAAAAAATATTAATTATGAAAATGAAGCCGTGATAAAAATAAGAGAAATTTCAAGTGATTGCACGGAATTTACACAATAGTCAAAATAAAAATACAAATTAAGATAATCCAAAGAATTAGTACAAGAAATAAAGAACTATTCCAAGCAATAGTGAAAAAGAAGACTTGATAGAAGTTGATGAGTTGAAGTAGCCCAAATAACGTCCTTCTCTTATCAAAGCTAGAACTGAATCCATTACTTCTTCATTATTGGGCAGGATTTGATCAGCAGGCAGGAGATGTCCATATTGTCCTCTATCACGAAGCTCATAGATGTATGTGAGAGGTATATGAAGGGTCTCTTTCACCCAATCAACGCTGGAACCTGTAGCTTCATCTGAAAAATCATACACACTCATACGTCAATGTAAAATAATGACAGGTTGCTTGGCTGTCGCCTAAAGCATACCTAAACTTATTTCCTTAGTCGCCTCTTACAATATCCACAGAAGAAATTGAAAGGTATTTTAAACTTTAAACCCAAATCCACACAGCAAAAAGCAAAATCATAAAGCATGATAATTAAAAGGGACACATACACAGCAATCAATAAAATAAAATTAGTAAATACAAATATAAAAAAAAAAACATAAGAACCTAAATCTTTGGTATTATGGAATTTTATTTTAAAAGCCCTGAAATGTCTATCCAATTACGTATAATAATATCTGAGTAAAATTTATCAATACATACTGATACTACAGAACCGGACTATACTGCCTTAGATTGTATTAAAATAAGGTAAACAATCAATTTGTTTAATACAATAATGAAGTGATAATTCATACAATAAATAAATTTGGAGAACCCACATCCTGTAGATGCAGAAAAAATAAATGCAAACTTACAAATAGCTTCAGCTATATTTCCGGTGACATAGGGAGTCCCGTATCGCACTGCAAGAGATCCCATTGCTCTTCTTCCGATTTTGATCTTTAAACAATTAAATTATTAATATTAGACTATCATAAGAAGAAAAACAATTGTGAAAATGACAAACGACTCGTTTTGTAACTAAATAGCAACGTAATAAAAAAAAGTATAAAGTAGTCAAATCAAATTTCTTAAACTGGATAGAAGGAAATGAACATTGGTAGAAACTAAAAAAACTCCTACTTCAACAATGAAACAGGCTTATGAAGAATTAAGTACCGTGTCATAATAGTTATCCAAAGGATCCGTGGTGTTTCCATAAGGCACCATCAGCAATTGCCCAGAAGAGTGGAAGCTGATGTACATCTCCATGTTCTCAGCAACGCTTTCGATGTAAGACGCCAGAGTCCTTGTTTCTATCTCGGAGAAGGGACCAATGCCGGCGTAAGTATTATAACTAGGATCGGTACTGGAACCCTTAACTGAAAACGGGTAGAAAAAAAATGAGTTCGTGGCTGTTTTTAACTTTGTGTCCTCAAAATGACTTTGCTTCGGTCTAAGATGTCACGTGAGTTAACGAACAATTGTACAAATGAAATGAAAAAAAAGTACTTACTGAGCCAGTTGCTGTTCCAATTTCTGTTCAAATCAATACCAAATTCATTTCCGACGGGTTTCCGATTTTTACGCCATAGCCTGAACTGAAACAGAAAAGAGTTTTACTTTCAACTTAGTATTAACAAATTGTAACACATTAGCAAATATTTTGAATAGGAAAACATCTTACGTCAGTATGTGTCCAAACATATCCATCAGGGTTCGTACAGGGAAATATGTACCAGTCAAAGTCTCTCGCAGCCGCTTGTGTTTCTGGGTCATCGCTGTACACCAGCTCATTGATGATATAGTTGACTGTTGCATACGATATCCATTCTCTTGCGTGGATTCCTCCTTCTATGAAAATACTTTGCCGGCCACGACCATGGGATATTTTAACTCCTTTTATTTCACGACCTTCATAAGACATACCACCGTAGATTATTGAAACAACATCGCTGTTGCTAGCTGCTACGTCATCGAGCCAGGCGTAGATATCATCAAAAGTATAATAAGCATCCCAAGTCATGGATCTGACATTTCTTTGAACATAACTACCGATTCTTTCTTTATCAATAACCCTGAAAACAAAAAAAAACATTATTTTAATCGTTTGTCTTCTAAATATCATCTATTGTTTTATTGTCTGTACTTACGCTTGTATATTTTCAATGGTGACCTCAGCTTCGATGTTGCTTGCTTTCAAAACTTCATCGAACGTTTTCCTGTACCCTGGCGAAGTAACAACACTAACCAAACCGTCAACACTGACTGGCTCGTCAAAGAAATCAAGTTCTTTGTTGTGTATCATAGAATGCAATGCCGTTAATTCTTGAAAGTTCCTTGGGATAATTCTGTACAACGCATAGTTGGTAAAGTTGAACTTTTCTCCGCTTGCGTAATAGAATAATAGCCCAAAGATTGCTATTAGTTTCATCGCCATTGTAAAACACTCTAAAAACCGAGTTAAAAATTAATTAATATTTGGTTTAAATAATCAATGCAGAGGATACTTCAGTAGTGAGTAAGTACTTACAGTTTACAATTTGGCGACAGAATGAAGTGGTATACGAAAAGAAGCGACTGTAAAATAGAAGCTATAAATCTATTATCAATATTATAAACCATATCTTTATGGTAATGGTTTTATTGTGATGTTTTGTTTATAATTTACAAGTCACGTTTGTAAGAAGAGGAAAATAGGTAAATGGTTTGTGGTTCACACGCAGGCACCGATTAAATTGAAAGTTTTGCAAAGCCGCAGATAAAAATTAGATTGTCGATCATTTTCAGGACTGAAGCTTTTTTTTAGCATGATCTTTGTCTTTTATTATTTTGTTAATTTGTCTCTAGGTCAATTTGTGCATTTTTAAAATAATCAAAAAGGAAGGACTAGTTGGACCCAGGCTACACTGCCCATAAAATTTGGAGGTCTTGGCCTCCGCACCACATATGATTTAGCTCTCCCTGCATTTTTGTCATCCATTTACAGCACCATCACCCTCATCGGTGGTATAATTAAACATACCCAACCCATCAGATGTTACGGTGTCGTGTTTAGTGGATGCGGAGGCAGCATGGAGTATAAACGATCATGGAGGAACGGTACCGGTGGAAAAAAGCAGTCAAGCAGCATGGACCAATATTTGTAACGATGCCACGTACAATAGGCTATTAACCTTCTGCAACTGAGGTGACTTTGCGATAAACATTCTACTGAGGTGTAGTCTGTCAGACGTCATTTTCATTTGTCAAAATCTGTATAAATTTTAAGGAGTATACTATGTTTTTGTTTTACATAATAATCAAATGACTCATAATTGAATAGAAAACAAAGGAATAAGGGTTCTAAAAAGAATAGATTGTGGTTTTTGGTAATTATTTATGGAGATCAACATTTTTATGACTTTTTAACCGAAAATAAAGTCAAAATTAACGTATTTTGTAAAAAACAAAAAATAATATTTTTCTTAGCACACTATAATAATTCAGTGACATTAAACTTAACGAGATCCCACGGTGTATTTAGGCACAAATAAATCTCAAAGATGACCCTTATTTCAATAATGTACTTGGCAGTCTTGGCAAATCTGAGGAGAAAATTGCTGACAAATGTGTTTCTTACATGCCCAGCAACGGTATCTAGTCTGCCTTTATAACTTGCTAGGACATATACTGCACAAATTTCTCCCAGCAGGCCTTTCGGCCTGAGTTCCGAGTACGGAGGGGGGGGGGGACAATTCCTTCGTAAAACTCGCCTAATAGTAA
>BHDV01009944.1:59759-74096 GCA_005406045.1 Adoxophyes honmai
GTTCCTAAGAAGAGATCTTCGTATCTCGTATAGTTTCGGACTTCCCCATACTGACCGTTTTAGATGGGCCACCCTGTATACTCTGATAACGCTACTTTTGATTCTTTTGATGATTACTTAATTCTCGCAGTACGTGTCATACTAAGACTAAAGGAAATAAGTTTCATTTTAAAGATGTATCAGGGTTTTACTTGAAATTAAAAAACAATCGAAGGTAATGAAACTTGTAAGACAATGTCACGAATCTTACCCAACTTTTCCTTATCAAGATCTTGAGTCACATCTGTAAAAATATCTTCTACAGCATGTTATTTTTATCAGTTGTAATATTGTTATTTAACTATTTCCTTCTAGCTTTTTAAACTGCAATTTACAATACAACTAATTTTAGTATTTTTACCATCCCCAGAAAAACGGTAACGTTGAGCGTATAAATACACACATGAAGTAAAAGACCATCTCGTCTCAAAACAATTTATTTTAATAAATTAAAGTGCATTAATAAATTTGGCTTCTCTGATGATAGCCATGACCGAGTCATAGGTCTCTTCACAGGAAGGTAAGACTTGGGCGACGGGGAGGAGGTAGCCCCAACCGATGTTGTCCCTCAGGTGGTAGGTGAAGACTACTGGTGGACGGAATTGATACTTGGCCCAATCTGCTAAGACGCCCGTATCGCCGTCTGGAATGTGAACAAAGCAAAAAGTTAAATACAAGTTAATTTAGGTATACTTAAACTCATAGATGTCACATAAGAAGATAAAACTAGTGGAAAGTATTTCAGCCAAATTATTAGTTGAGTGAATTAATATTGAAAAAGAGTTTCAGAATTTTAATGATCAGAATTTGGCGCAAGAAATGGCATAAATAAAATCGATCACAAAACTTTTCCTAGTAAATATCGCAGCAGGTAAAGTTGTTGTCGTAAGAGACATTGTGGCTCTCTCTCTAAGGCAGGAAACACCATGTAAGAAGCATTTCGTGATAGTTATCATTATTTTATCAGATTCACTTAGGTTCTTATTTGTATTTAAAAAAAATGTTTTATCTTAATTTATATTAATCTCCAAACTCAAAGTAGTACTTACTATGGACAGCAGCGGATGTACCAACGAAGTACTGGGTGTTGTATTTAACAGCCAATGAACCCATCGCTCTTCTTCCAACAATGAGCTGAAAATAACAATAAAAAATTAGGTATTTAACATGCATTTTCTCACATAAGGTGTACCTGCCACTGAAAGACAGAATTAGAAATAGTGTGATAAGAGAACGAGCTGGTGTGAAAGTAGATAATAATAGGGATATAGGATGTGACATTCGGGTGTGACCTAGACGGACGTTCCGTGACCAAATCGCGGACGTTTTAGAAACAGGTCAGGTCAAGGCGTACCCGAAGTCGACGAACATGTATGAAGAGACTAATAAATATGGATGAAGCAAAAGAGGTATGTCAGGATCGTAGCAAATGGAACAAAGTGTTCTCTGCCTACCCCTATATGGGTGGGTGGATGTATGTATGAATGCATTTTCTATTAGCCTACTAAGCATCAAGTAGATAATGTACTGGCTGTCCCAAATAATTATGGAATATGAAAGGAAAGTACTTTTCATATATTTTAAATAGGATTATACAGAATATCCAGCCCTCGACTCTATCAACTGAAGCCTACCATGTCATCGTAATTGTAGATCGGTTGAGTGCTGTGTGCAAAGGGGATGAGCAGACGTTGCCCAAAGCCTCTAAATGACAGCACTCCAGCCAAGTTGTGACCAATGGAGACGACGTAGTTGGAGAGGGCTCTGGTCTCCGGCTCGGAGAATGGACCGATGCCGATGAAGTTGGCATCTGCTGGGTTGTGGCTGGCTCCGCTCACTAAAATAACAAAATGTAGGTGTACCATCGCGAAGAGGGATTGTTAAGCCACTTGCCTATGTTTGTAACTTGGTCGTGTAATACTAATCCAGTAGCAAACATCTAGTCGATCACATCGGTCATTGATTACACGTCTGAATTGCGAACAGTGGCAAGTGGCTCTACAATCCCGGTTCGCGACTGTACATGCAATCACATAAACGTAACATGTCCTAAATGGGATAGAGTGAGCATACAAACGTGACAGACAAAACCGTGATCATTTCACGTTCCATAGCGACCTCTAGCATAATTTCAGTTTAAACAGATGAAAGAGGTATAATAGTGACAGGTTGCTAGCTTTAATAGCTTCTTACGACATCCACGGAAATGAAAAGATGTTATTCTAATCCGTTACACAAAAATACAAAACGTAGACTTTTTGTATTGCTGTTCAAGAAAAAAAAGCATTGTGAGAAACGGACAGACGAACAGGAGAAAAAATTAATCAAAATTTTATAGTAAATTTCAAGACAACATTTCCGGCCTTGAAACTTACGAGTAGTACACTATTAGAAGTATTTTCTTGTCAGTATAAAGTACCATTAATTTACATTTCGCGAGACATGTTATAACAAAATCATAATTAATCATTAATCAAGATTAATTGAATTTTTGATCGTGAGGATTAACGTGTTTCTGATAAACTTAGTAGACGCATTAGATTATGTCTATGTGTTATGTAGAATAAATTATATATAACGTGCTGGAAGAAATCAGTTTTTATTTGGTAGCAAGCATAATTTTCTCAGATTTAAGTCATTTTTCCTTGGGTGTAGACCCAATTATTATTATTAATATTTAGCGGCATCAATTGGATTAGTTGGAGTTAGTTTTATTATTTTTCAGATATGAGCAGATCCATGCAAAAAAAAATTAAATCGGAAAAAAATCTATAAGTATCTTATATTGGAAATTTGTCTTATAATTAATTACCTCCCCACTGTGAATTCCAGTTTCTCGTAAGATCAACTCCAATTTGATTGTTTCTTGTAGGCCGACGGTTCTTGGTCCATAATCTTATCTAAAAAATAGATAAATGACACAAAATTTTAACATGAAACAAACGTATAAGTAACTCACATCTTAAATCGAGTTTAGTTCGACATACTTCGGGCTAGTACATAGCTCTTCATCTAAGAGCCGCGGTGGCTGCTGCCAAACGTGCACTGCGCGCCACTTCTCTGTTCACGCGACTGCTCCTAAATCCTACAAAATCATACGGAGTGGCCCGAAACATGTCGAGCAAAACTAGATTTAATCCGTTGATAATCATTATGATTGACAAACTTTATAAATTTTCATCTCACTTGCATTTAATTATAATAAAGTGATACACTGGTTATGATATTAACTTAAAGAAATCCATTCAGTTACACCTTTAGCATCATCATCTGTACTCGTTACAAGAAAGGATTGGTATTATTATCTGGATCATCACCCACTAACACGGTATTGACAACTCGAAGACAGCTGTAGGTACCAAAGTACACATTTAAAGTTAACTAAAAACACAGCTTACATTATTGTCAGAGAACTCAAATCCATCAGGATTGACGCTTGGGAAGATATGCCACTCGAAGTCTTGGGAGGCTGCCAGAGCTTCTGGGTCCTCGCCTCGCACGAGCTGGTCTACTATGTAGCACACTACAGTTGGAGACAACCAATCAGCTCCGATCTGGCCACCTTCGAGGAAGAACGCTCGACGTCCAGAGTTGCGGGCAATCCTTACTCCTGTTATGTTTCTTCCTAAAATATAAGGGGGAGCCATTGAATTTTTAATAATTAAAAGAATATTGATTGATTTCGACAGACTAGCGCTTCCGAAATACCATTATTGTCAAGTAAAAAGCGCCAAAAGAATGTTGAAAAGTAATGTTTCGTAATACAAATGTGGATGTTTTTAGCAAAAAACAAAGTGTATTTACAAGTTCTGGAGGGATAAATGCACTTCGTTTACCAGTACGTTTTATTACCATTACTATTCCTGTTATTGTTACAGTTATAACGTCGTACTCGTTAAACGTGTAAATTAATGACGAAATATCTTTCTAATACTGAATAGGTGCTTCTTCAGTTAACGCCACCACTTTTATATCAACCTTCGTACCTTCAAAAGAAGTCCCAGCAGTGATCAGGGTGACAATGTCACTGTGAGTTTCAGCCAAGTGCGCAAACCAGTCGGTGATGTCTTCTAAAGTATTAAATGCGGTAAAATGCATCTCTGAACGCGTGCTCCGTTTTCTTCTGCTGTATATTTGGGCATCAAAAGCTCTGGAACAGGAGTTATTTGTAACGTTACTGATCAGCCATTGACTTCAGCACCTGATTAAAAGGGAAAGATGGAGTCGAAAGTTTAACTGACTAGGTCAGGAGTAGCTCATTTACTCTGGCCGTAAAGAGACACTGATCATAAGATATTTGTATACAGAAATACATAATGAATTCCATTCCTTCCCATTTTACTATTAGTTTAATAGTTACACGTTTAACCATCTGGTTACCCAGAAATTGTTAAGAGGGCGCACACATTTTTTACGAACGTAATATAAGATCAGGTGGGGGAAGAGAAATTCAGGGGCAGGGCAGGGGTAAGAGGCACCACAGACCATAACTCGTCGAGTTATGAGTGATTATGGTCTGTAGAGCCCTCTTATCCCTGCGTTTCTCTTCCCCCACCTGACCTTAGTGGTTTTGGACCAATGTTTAAAAAATCGTGAAATGTAAATTAAGTCATATTTAGCCATGAAAAAAATATGGTTAGACTGAACATATTCTGTAAATTTACAATAAAATTGTTTCATTTGTAATTACATTAAAATCAATGAGAAAAAAAATAAAGTAATGGTTCAACTTTCAAATTATGTAAAATGATATTTGAATAATAAAAACCAATAATTTGATTCATGTTAATCCGTTAATCCCCAGTAGACTATATTGTCTATCAGATAATAACAAGTTTATGTCGTTTATGGTAAATTTTAATGGAAAATTTTCAAGTGAAAGACAGCTCTGACGCGTATTTTTGTGAAAACCCTTCAACAAATTGGCTAAGTAAAAGAAATCTGTGTTGCTAATAAAATATTTCTTTCCGTTAATCCCTAGAAAAAGAGTTTATTTATATGTTACAGTAGTTTTTCTTTAAAAACTTAAGGATTTATAGCTTTCTAAAGCATTGGAAAAACATCAAAATCACCGAATTTTGTGTGCACGCTCTTAAACGTGGCATTGGATTATTGAAGTCATGTGCTCTGCCTACCCCTCTCGGGAATACAGGCGTGAGAATAATGTATGAATGTATGTATGTTAATAGTTAAAAATTGTAATCGTTTCTAATAATAAACAATAACTGTCTCAAAAAAGTATAATAATATTATAAGAACAACGTCAAAACAGTTAGAGCAACAATACAAAAATTATTGAACGTCAATTTTTTCCGATTACCCACGACTAATCACTTTGAATATAATTTGTAAATGTTTTATTTGATGTATTTTACAAAATTTGAAATGTACTCACTCCTGTATGTTTCCAAGCATCAGTTCACTATAAATGCTGCGTTTTGCTAAACTGTGCTCAAATTCTTCTTTCTTTCCTGGAGAAGTCACCACGCTGACATATTCTCCAGGTCGAGTAGGGGAGTTCCAGAAATCCAACTCCTCCTCATTATGCTGCAGGTCCTTCAAGAACTGTACGTGATATTCATTTTCTGGCACCACTTTGTACAAGGCAAAGTCATCGTACCGCACTTTCTCTGAATAAACAGAGACACAAAGAACCGTAAATAAAAATATTTTGAGCAACATTGTCCCCTTTAATGTTGTTGAAAGAACTAAAATTTAAATGGGAATTTTATCGTTTTAATCCTATTTTACTAAAATATAATCGCAAATGCTGTTTTAATGTCTAATTCCTTGTAATAAGTGCGTGAATCGAGTGTGTCGAGTAATATTTGTCAGCCGATTATCTTGCCTTCTTGTATCTAATCGAAATGTACTTGTCATTAATCTAAATAGATTAGCACATTTCTAGATTTAACGAATGCGAAGACCGTTCACCTTTTTCGCCTAATTAAAATGCCTAATGAATGTCACGTAGATTCTCAAATGCGGAAGGTAGAGTACAAAAGCTTTACATGGATAAAACAATAACTAGTTCATGTTACTTAGCTTTGTACATTCCATTTAGACAGACTAAATAGATTGATGCATAAATATTAATTTTAATCTTAATAGAACAATACACGTTACACGTTTCATATCTTGTTATACGGACTTTCATAATATTCAAACATCTCAAAATTTGTAGTAATGTCAGTCAACCGATTGCAATACTGTGTCAACTGATTTTAAGAACAATTTTTTTTTTTAATTGAATGTAAATTATCAAGGCCATATTATGTGACTCTGTATAGGTAGGTATTTGATATCGTAAAAATTAGAAATTTCCCGTGTGGTGCCGGGTTAGAATAGCACCTCCCCCTTTCTTCCCGTGGGTGTCGTAAGAGTCGACTCTGGGAAAGGGTTAGTGTATTGTGGGCGATGGGCTAGCAACCTGTCACCGCAATATCACGTTTAACCATCTGGTTACCCTGAATTTGCTAAACGTGGCACTGGATTTTTGAATTCATGTGCTCTGCCTACCCCTCATGGGAATACAGGCGTGAGAATATGTATGTATGTATGTAAAAATTAGAATATTGATTAAAGTAAAAATGTAACATTTATCTTGATTAAAATCAACTCAATGAATGGCGACGAAAACTAAATTTACTATAGCTATAGCCTCAAAAATTGTGACCTTTTGCCGTACTCTAGTTTTTAAATATCTGTTAAGTACCCTACTATGCTATGTAGATGACATCATCTCCATAACATCAATGGCTGCATTTAACCGAAAAACAATCTAACTTCGATCCGCTTTTGTTCTATTTGAAGTCCATGAGCAATGCCCTATTTCCGTCCCGTAATAAATCCATTAATGAGCAGGGGTAATTATAATAAAGCTGGTCACGTCACAGCGCGACCGCAATGACAATTTGTTGTGTGCAGAAGAGCGCGAATTCAGAAGATTGATCGCCCCACAGGGGGTAGTGGGGCAACAGTAGGGTTAATCCTAAACGTGAATCTAGGGCAACTAAAAGCACAACATAATGTATAACTACCGTGAAAAACGTTAGTGGATACGTTATTTTCACTAGCATTTTTACACCTTTCGTACAACAGTGTAATAAAACATTTTTTGTGATGAGTGTAAATTCGCGCATTGCTTTTACCTCCAAAAAGCCCTGCTGAAAAACTTGCTGGGGACTAAACTCAAGTTTTTTTTATGACTGCTTGACGCAGCTGACACCGGCTCACAACTACCCACATTTTTGCCATCACAACATGTGCTTTTAGTGCCATTGGGAAGCACACAACACTGTTAGTCTGACGTGTACATGTCTTCAAAGACTTGTACACAACGACCGCAGACGCGGTTCGAGTATTGATAGGTACAAATTGAGTGTATCTTCAAAAAGTTCAATAAATTGTCAAGAGAGGGCACGAATTGTAGTTTCTATTCGTTCTCAGCTCGAATGAAATGGAACTATCCTCAGCAATAAAAAAAAAGGACACAAGAAGAATTGCCCCAAATATTAGCAGATTTGCACATCTCTTACTGTTATCCACATCTACTGTGGCCCGTAATTAGCCCCGCATCGGTGGCCAGTGAGCTCTTTACTGTTCATTTTTAACTGTTGACGTTTTGACAGGTGAGCTCCCGCTCGGAAATTAACGGCAGTCGAACTTAACGGTTAAACTTTCAGTTACAGGCCGATTTGAACGAGTTTATGGAGTTAGGTTAAATACTTGGTGTTTACGTCAAGGGAACTTTAACTATCCTAAGGAAAGTGGCTGTCTGTATACAACTTACCTACCAACTCATGAAGTTGAAAAGTTTCAAACCTTTATATTTCAAAAACTGATGATCAAATTTGTTAAAATTTAGGTCAAAAGTATCTCAAAAAAACTGACCTTTCTGTATCAACACTCGAGTGTGGTTTATGAAATGAGTTGAACGGCGAATTGCGTAAAGAAATCACTAGTTTTCCAGCTTGATTTTGCACCAGTTACATAAGTAACAATTCCCTATTTATCATTCCCTATTTAGCTGAATACGTATAACTCACGTCTTAAATCGAGTTTAGCTCGATTTTAGTCGAGCACAACCGTGAACAGAGCGGTGGCGTGCAGTTCGTGCGGCTCTTATGATGGGCTACGGATTAGTCCGAAACATGTCGAGCTATTTTTTTTTCAAGATGAGTGATCTGACCATAGATCCATCTTCAAAACTTTTTCAGGAGGTAAGTACAACTATGTTCCTAATATCGATGGGTCCTACGTACAAGGGCCAAAGTGTAAAATCCAAACTTTACAGGGCGAGCTGTTAAAGATAAAACCAGTTGTAACTCAGAAGTGGCAAATCCGAGACTTCTGAAACTTGGCACACTTACTAATAACACTCTGCCCTTCAAACACAATGAAAAAAAACTTCTAAAATAATTATATAACAAAAGTTTTTGTACATACGCCCATGTACGTGAATATTAGGCAGATAAAATTTTGTAAAAAAACAGGTAAAAAGATCTATGTGTTACTTTGGCTCTTATACACGGTCTTCTTTAAAATCGTTAGTAAAAAGTATAGAGTTATAATACTCGTGTATTTAAGCTTTCATATGTATAACTTAAGAGATCTGACTATTTTTCAAGGAAATGGAATTGTAATTCATGATTTTGTGCTAGTTTGGTCTTTATACGTTGTGAAGTTTGCTGTATCATAAGGGCTTAAGTGAACAAACAGTTCTATTTTATAGTTTTCTTTCATAAAAATCATCGTTAAAATAAATTTATTTTATGGTTAAAGTAAACAGTAGGACTACTAGAACTACTAGAAATATCTGTAGAGACTTTTACTTGCTAAAACACAAATTGACTTTAGAGATCAATAGATTTTTTTTCTGATTTCAAAATCTTGAAAATTAAAATGTAATTACTTGTAATTATAGGTATATATGCTTAAAATAGAATAATCAATAAAATTTTACTATGTAGTTTTGTTTTTATCGTTATAGTCACTTTCAGGGGCAGTATGAATAGTATATTATATTGCAATACTCAATCTGTTCCCTTATGTTTACGTCTATCTTATTAACATAATTAAGTTTGTTTGAATTTTCACACGACTCACCAAAACTCTTTTCTTGCCCCTATTGTTCATCTCTGCTGCACTAAGGTTTACCGGAATTTTGAGCCCTTTACTTTTAGAACCTATCTATTCTTGACTGTATTTCTCGCGCAATCTCTCTTTGTCCCTTTTTTCAAATACTTTTTCTTTCTGAAATTTACCGGCGTGTAGGGTTCATGCTATGAATGTTTGCAAAGATTGAGGTAAAATTAAGATACGTAAGCCACGGAAGGTATAGCTTCTTTGCCAAAATAATACTGCCATCAGGTGAAAGAATAGGAGTATCTTTGATGTTGTTGTCAGTGTTAATAGAAATCGACACAGTAAAATTTTGACTCTATCCAACAATATCCCACTCTGTTGGCATCGGTGATATATTAGTTACTGTATTGTTAACATTACAGACTACCATTTAAGTATTGTAAAACTTCATCAAACTCGTTCAACAATATCGAAAGTGGAAATTTCAAATGTCCACCACCGTCGATATCATACTGTCTAATTTATGAGGTTACTATGTATAGAGATGAATATTCAGAGAGAGCGTCTGACATTGTTAGTGTTGTTTGTCGGTGTGATTGGGTGACGGTTAATAATTTTAATAGAACGCGACTAGTTCGAGGGATCGGTACCTACTGTTAAAAATCATGAGCGGGTAATTCGAAGAACCCGAGCTGCAAAACTAATGTGATGCCCTACTTCAGTCTACTCATGATCACGGTCGCTGCAACGCGGCCGAAATAATTAAATTAAAATTATACTCTTAGGTGATTTTTAGTCCTACATAGTAATAATTAAGTATGTGGTGACATTCGGTTTGTTTAATTAGGTTCTATCGAGAACAAAATTATTATTTTCATTTTCAAGGTGTGTGAGATTTTTATATCGCTTTGGCAAGTTTTATTTTGCAAGATTTCTAAGTTTATTCAGCGTATAAATCTTCCCTGAACGACAACAAATATTTCAAAACCAATATCAGCTAAATCGGCCCAGCCGTTCTCAAGTACTAACGTGAGAGTACGAGCGAGATTGAAGAACTGGATATTTTATTAATATGCGTAATTCGGAACTTTCTAATATTTCACTAGCCTCAAAAAGTAGCAGAGAAGCAAAAACAACATAATTTGCCCACTGAAAATACTAAAAAATACCATAATATGAAAATAATAACTTCGGCCTAAGTGGTGTTTACCATAATATTACACGTATAGGGGCCTATCTACCAGATTGGCCTCTAATAGCAAACATCACAATATTTTACAGAATACATAAAAAATAGATGTTCTGGATACATTTGACTTAAAACATAGGTTTAAAATATACCAAAATGAACCGCTGGGAATTTACCGCGTAAAAGTATCAAACGTGCGTCAGGCCCTTATACGTTAAAATTACGCCCAGTTAGGCCCTTATGGTACGGCAAAAACTTGTAGAATAATGAAAAAAATGTTTTTTTGTAAATCCAGGATTAAACTACATACTTTATAGATGCCTAAAATGCAAAAAAAGTAAAATTGAAAAAAATCACTTTGGCCCTTATACATAGGGCCCATCGATATAAACGCTATAGCTCGGCAGTGACTGTATGGAGAAAATATCTAAAACACTTGACTCAACTTATCGCTGTTCCCTAGAAAATGTTGCCACACAAGTCCACACTACACTGCAACTGGCAACACCACAGACTTACATCGAAATAGATGAATCAAGTGTATGTAAGTGCAAACTAAAAGGGAACTAAAAGGGAGAGCAATCCTCTTCCTTTGAAGCGGTTTCATTTAGTTTTGTAACACTTAGATTAGGTTTAACTGCCTAGAGACAAGACAACTTGAATAAGGCGGCGTCACCCTTGAATCGGTTTCACTCGGAATGTCAATACCACTAAAGCGCTCATGTGACGTTACAGTATCTAGAGAAAAAGTGGCACGCTTGGTTTTTATACAAATGCAGGAACTCGCGGTATCTATTTGGATGCAAGTCTGTGGGCATCACCGACTCGTACGACTATGCCACGACCACTAATTGTGATAAATGGGCGACCAGTAGTCGACACGTCGTTTGTCTTGCGAGACGTTTACTTTTCAGCCGTTCATTGTGGATGGATTGATCTTAGATTTTATTTAGGAGATAATGTTGTAGATAGTGTGATGTCGGGTTGGAACTACGTCTCCATTTTTTCCTTAGATGTTGTATCAGGTGACTAAGGAAAGTTTGGGTGTGCTTTAGGCGACAGGATAACAACCTGTCTTTGTTATAATCTCTTTCATCTGTTTTTAAAACCTAAGCTTTAGCTAGAAGTAGCTACTAAACGAGAAATATCACTTTAAGACGTGATTGTATGACGTTACAAAAATTTATAATGTTTTGTGCAAATATGATTATTATGTTATGTAGTAAAAACCCTTCGTAAAATAAGCAAAAAGAACTACCGCAAATAATTTGTCAAATGAGGCTCAACAATCTTCATGAATGATTGATCAATTTGATCGTCAACGTCATTTCAGTCATAAGACGTCTATTGCTGAACGCCCTTTAAACTAGAGGGGACCTGATATAGCCACACCCAATTGATCAGCCCTGATATTCGAACAAGCTACACTATGTTAACTATCAATGAAACATCTGATGACGTACATTTGCCTCAATTAATTATGCTCAAGCGAGGCTGTTTAATTGTTCTGCTCAAGCGAACAAAAATGGGTAATGGTTTGCGCCACGTCCATAATGTTCGATGCAAATTGTGGAGACCGCAGGCATTGAACGGTTAAGGTGCGTTTTCAATCTTAACCACAAACACTGCACAATGCATGGGGATCTATGAATTTCTATGGCGTAGTTTCAGTTGCCCCGTGTGATGCCAGGTTAGAAGCACCTCCCCGTTTCTTCCCGTGGGTGTCGTAAGAGTCGACTCTGGGAAAGGGTTAGTGTATTGTAGGCGATGGGCTAGCAACCTGTCACTGCGATATCACGTTTAACCATCTGGCCTGAAATTGCTAAACGTGGTACTGGATTTTTGAATTCATGTGCTCTGCCTACCTTTCTTGGGAACACAGGCGTGAGAATATGTATGTATGTATGTATATTTTAGCCGACAGGCTAGCAACCAGTCACTATTATACCTGCCAAACTTTAAAACATGCTAGAAGTGGCCACGAAGCATGAAATAGTCAAGGTTTCATCTATATAGCGTTTTGTGTACTCTGCCTACCCCATTTGAAAATTCAGGCGTGATTTATTCATGTATGTATAATTTATTGTCGTTTTTTTGCATAGAGGACAGATCCTGTAGAGTACTAATAATGTCATTGAATTTGTTCGAAGACGATTCCGCCAAAGCATGGCGGCGTTCGCTGTGCTCTTATTGGCCGGCCCAATATCCCGTGTAACGCAGTGGCTTTTTCCTCTATGGTTATTGGCTCTTTAGTTTCAGTGACAGTTTGTAAGTTGAAATAAACTGACGGTTTGCGGAACTGGGTGGCCATCATTGTTTCTCTAGTTGGTCTATCCTCTATGTTTCTTTGAATGCACTCTTACATTGGAGTTGTTATTTGCGGTCAGGTTCAACGACATATCGTTGCGTCATGCTTGCCTTACGTCTGCATGCGTACGAGATTGAAAGTGTACCTTTAAGCTAAACATTATAAATACGAAAATAGACACATTGCGACACTAATTGACTGTATTTATAATTCACGATCAGCTTGCCGCGGAATATATAAAATCGCGAATCATAAGCGAGGCTTATTTATGATGCAGTATGTTAAAACAGACGGCTACTTTAAACATAAAACTACTGTGAGATTCACTCATAAAATGAGATACACTCACGACTTTATATCGGGTTTAGTTTGACATGCTTTAGGACAATTTGTGGCACATTATCAAGAGCAAAGCGCCACGGCAACTGCGGTTGGATACCGCGATGATCAGTGCCCGTTTAACGCCAGTGCGTGCTGTTCCCGATGATGGGTCACAAGCGAGCTCGAAACGTGCCATGCTAACCTCGATATGGAGACGTTATGGAATCAATTGTATAACACTAACAAAAACTACTCCTGTTGGTAAATAAACCTACACAAGAGTTTGGCCGAATACACTTTACGTATCTTCTAAAACCTTCTTCACATTTTAGATATATTTCAGATAAATAAAATACTGTCGTATCTGTTTAGGCTGTAACACGCTTCATTTATCGCGAAGAAATCTCTCCACACTTATAATACATAAAGAAAAATGTTAGAGATGGGAGTCTCTCCATCGATTGAATAGGGTTTTTGAACATTTTTGAAATATATTTTTAATAAATTCTTCATTATGTAATAAACACGATATATTAGTATTTCCGGATTCTTGTCTGTATTAACAAAGAAAATAAATATTAAAGTTCAAATTCTCAAACTCACGCCAAAAACGGTGTTTTACGTCAAATGCAAGTAAACAAAGGCACCACACAAAGAAGCTGTCAAAATTGTCATGTCAAATTATCAATGTCCACTTTGACCACAGATACCTTTCATGGTATGTGACGTCATCAATCAATCGCAAGCGTTTCGGTCACAGATACATTACTAACGAATATTAGAAATTAATAGAACAAAATACTCTAAAAATGCATAATATTTTGAACAAAAGAAAGTGAAATATGTTTAATTTTCCTATAATCTGTTAGGATGGCCACAAATTATAGTTTATTTTTACTGTTGTCAAAGACCCTATTATTGCATTCGACGTCTCTCTCAATGACACGATCTGCGCAAAACAACAAATTGGTCTAAGCCAGAGACAAGTATCGAAATCCCAATTACAGCCACAGTTTGGCGCTCTGCCAACTGTCGATGCGCTTAAAACAATACGAAGACATCCTGATTCTGATACCAAACAGTCCATTTAAATTCTTTTGTCCTCTTCTTGGTCTAAGAACAGAGCGAGATAGGAGCTCAGTTTTGGTGGAGGTGAGTCCAGAATCAAATGCTTTTTGGTATGGAGGAGGGACAGAGCATGAATAAATGCGTCCATTTGATGGATTGCTTTGAAGCGAGCGTTTGAGAGCTTGGCTACTTCGGTTGATCTACGGACGGTTTTAGGTGTTTAAGGGTTTGGAATTGTTACAATTGAACATTTTGGAAAACAATATCCGTTTTTGAACATGTCGACGGTGGAAAGCATAAACGCTGTAACCCACAAAATGTGAAC
>BHDV01009988.1:0-76202 GCA_005406045.1 Adoxophyes honmai
TGAAATGTCATTTTAGTCTCCCGTACTAAAAAACAGATCATAGTGGATGTTTAACTCGCTCCAGTGGACAAGCAACCTTATATGTATATTTGTAAGTATTGAAGCGAGTTGCGACACTTTTGATCTCTGACTATTTTACTATAAAATACTAAATCAAGTCATTATTAACGTGGAAAAAATAAATCCCGTTTTGGCTAAATAATAAAAGGCCACAAATTATGTACATTTTATACACGGACAGCTAACTCGATTATACGTAAAATTGAAGTTTACTAACAAAGCCTTATCCCATCAAACAAATATAAAATTTCTTGTAAGTAACTGAAAATTTTTGTGTTATATTACAATTTTTTACGCTAGTAAACGATAGACGTCCGAGCAATAAAATCACAAACTCATAGCATAGCAACAAAACAAACGAGCTACGAAAAAAATTCAAACGCGTTGAATCCTACTCTTTAGCAACTCGGCGTTTTCAAATTACGCGTATTGAAGCTGACGCGTACTAAGCCTTCGTTTGCCGCTTACATCTAATATACCATAGCCGCGTATGGCTTAAGACCGAGCCTTCATCTGCCGCCTACGTCTAATCTACCACAGCGTACCTTGTTGCAGTTGGGCACGGTGCAGCGGTGCGGGCGGTGCGACACGGACAGCGCGGCGTCGTCCCCGTCGGCGCGCGCGCCGCGCCCCGCTTCCGCTTCCGCCTCGCCGAACGCGCCCGCCGTCTGAAAACGTATAGCGCACGTTAGGTACATACTGCTGTGTTTCGAAGGCTTTGTGTTAAACAACGTGTTACAAATAACGGGTAAAAATTTTATGGCGAAAAATATTGTAATCCCTGGTAAGCTGTCACTAATAGTACTGAAGTTATCATAGACTATTTAACAGAGAGTATTGTTTGACGAATTTTAAATTTTTCATTCAGAAAGGTTTGCAAAGTCAATAATAAGAATTAAAGGCTTTTTTTTCTCAAATATTGTAAATTCAGTCCTTATAATGGGCCATTTAACACCGTAACACCCTTTCTGCTTTGCTCGTGTTTTTGTCACATGTTCTATATGTTGATGTTTGTAGGGATTTGAAGGTTAGTTGAATTTTAAATTCGATTTTTAATGCAAGTCCGATAAAAGATTCCGAAATAAGCATAGGACAACGAACGTGTTGTCAGGAGTCAACTAAAATTTCAACCAGGAACACTAGCTTACCTTGAGGCCGCCATATTTTTTCCAATATTGCCAGCATGAGCCGCATAGTCTGTATTGTAAATGCTGCGGTCCCCATGAGTACCACTGGTTTGAATTTGTCACTGTAAAACAACATTGGTAACATCATCCACTGATTTTTGATTACTCTAACAGATACATAGTTATAGAAGAATGTAGCCAAAAGGTTTTCTTGAATATTTCTTTTAAAGTCCCTGTGTACGTGGTTCACTGTTCAAGCCATGTTTGTACATGGATGGAATACATACCAAGGGTACAAACGGATTGATGATTAATTACGCAAAAGTACATAAAAATAATCTGCATGCATGGTCGATTAACTGCCTTGTCTTTGTCACCCCGGCACGACATTGCAGCTAACTACATATTCAGTACGTCCAATGAATTGAGTTCACTCCGTTATCCTAGAGCAGCGGTTCTTAACCTTTTGGCGACCCACATTTAAAAAATATTAGAATCCGCCCGATTAAACTTTAAAAAACCATTTTCTGCATTTAGTTAAGTAATTAGGGTCATAAAGGATGCAGTGATTTCATTGCGGTTTTTGTTCAAAAAATCCCGCGGGTCGTGCGATTCATCGCGATAGGTTAAGAAACTATGTCCCAGAGGTGTGTAAGCGCGTCAAGTGAGGCATACCTTGGCAGGAGGCGCACAGCATGGCGGGCGTGGCGAGCGCGGCGGTGCCGTTGGTGCCGCCGTTGAGCACGGCGCCCGGCTTGCCGCCCGCCGGCAGCAGCGCGGGGTTCGGCTTGTTGCTGCGGGGACACCACACTCAGTACATGCCGCATAAGTAATAATTAATAATGCACTACAATGTCTACAGACTTAAGCAAGCGATTTGTTTACTCTGTTTGCCCACTGTTTATTCCACAAGGGCGTCACTTGCATCAAGGATAAGATACACAACAAAGACTCGCCACACACGGGCCACCGGGTACAGCCACAAACGCTGCCACGAGAAGTTAAACGCAGCTGCAAAAACAGTTGAAGCGCGCGACAGCCACTTTTTTAGTTCAGACAGCCGTTTAATGGCCGGTGCGGGCCATTATAGCGTGTGGCGGACACCGGCGTCAACCGTGTGCAGCGAGTCCATATAAAATGTATGAAAACCATAAGAAATATGCCAGTGGCGGCGTTTTGTGGTTGTGGCCTGTGTCCGGGGTCCCTTAGCCCCCGTTCCCACCGCGTCGGGCGCCCGCACGATTTTTAATCGGGTGTCGTAGTCGCAGTACATTTTATATGGAGCTGTTCACACACGAACGACACGAATCGTAATCGTCGAAAAACGCGGTGGGAACGGGGGCTTATAGTGCACCTGTCCACGCTGGACAAAATCGGGCAGCAAAAACAACGTTTAGTTAGACTGTGCGGCATTCGCAAACCATCCACTGACTGGCGATACCACAGAGGCCATTAACGAATCTGAGTTTAGTTAGCTTCAGTATCTCTGCTGGCTAGAAACGTTTCAAATAAACGTGGATAACCAAAGTTTACAGTTTACTACTAGCAAGACAACACTAATACCGCGCGGCGCGGCTTTGTCTTTCATAGAAGAGCACTCTTGGTTATAATCAGCCAAAATACTTTGGCGATGCCTTCCGTCGTTTTTCAAATACTACATCCCTACAAATCGCAAAGAAACACGGCAAAAGAACAGTAAAAAGAGTAGTAAAGGGCGCGGCGGGTACAAACACTCACTAGTTGGGAATGTAGACTTGCTTGAGCTTGGACTCCGCCTCGACGGCCTTGACGCGCTTCTGCTGCACGTAGCGGTCCGTCGTCTTCCACATGTAGTAGTACTCAACGAGGTTTTTCAATGTTTTCCACGGCAACTGCGCACACAGACAAACAGGACCCAGTAATTAATCATCAGGGTACTGCCATGACAAGTCTAGCTTTGTAAGAGCAGAAAAAAAGGATATGTACATAGTGACTATTGAGTATTTCCCCGTGTGGTGCCGGGTTAGAATAGCACCTCCCCCTTTCTTCCCGTGGGTGTCGTAAGAGTCGACTCTGGGAAAGGGTTAGTGTATTGTGGGCTAGCAACCTGTCACTGCAATATCACGTTTAACCATCTGGTTACCCTAAGTTTGCTAAACGTGGCACTGGATTTTTGAATTCATGTGCTCTGCCTACCCCTCATGGGAATACAGGCGTGATAATATGTATGTATGTATGTATGACTATTGAGTAAGCGGACCAATAAAAGAAAATACTGACGCAAGAACGAAAGGCCGAAATTGCTCAAAATACACTGTTTTTATGAAGCTATGGCGGGCCAACATTCATCTCTGATCGATCTGTGATCTAGATGGAATAGGCCACAGTATGCGTAACCAACCAATAACCTCCATCGCACCTAACGGAAAGGGATAGATAAAGTACATATTTTAAAATACTCTTTAGATATTCCACATTTTCGTGGAGTGTATATGAGAGATAGTTTGCCAAAGCCTTTAAAAAAGAGTACATACATATTTAGATACATGTTCTCACGCTTGTATTTCCAAGAGGGGTAGGCAGAGCACATGAATTCAAAAATCCAGTGCCACGTTTAGCAATTTCAGGGTAACCAGATGGTTAAACGTGGCCAAAAAGAGTAGAGTGTGCAGTAACCGAGTGATTACTTACAAAGTCCTGCCGGATGTCGGCGAAGTCCTTGCCATATTTGTCGAGCGCCTCCTCGAACAGGTTGGCCTCGGAGGCCGACCACTCCTCCATCTCGTCGCGGCACAGCACGGGGCCCGAGGCGGGCACCAGCGACGACAGCGCCGACTCTATGCTGTAGCCCGACTTGTGGAGCGTGTCCATCGCGTGGAACTGCACCACAGACAGTGTTTGATTACTTTTACATAACGTCACGCCTCTTTCCCACAGGGGTGGACAGAGACTTATTTTGTTCCACTTGCTACGATCCCGACATACCTCTTTTGCTTCATCCACATTCATTAATCTCTTCATACATGCTCGTCGGTTTCGGGTACTCTTGACCTGACCTGTTTCTAAAACATCCGCGATTTGGTCACAGAACATCCGTCTAGGTCTTCCCCTCCCAATGCACCCATCTATATTCCCCGTATAAAGTTGTTTAGTAAATCTGCTTTCTTTTTAATTACTTTTGTGTTACGAAATCGAATATATCGATTTAAATATCACTGCGGCACTCTAATAAAAATACATCAACTACCATTTTAGTAAACTTGCAAAAATAAGTATGTTTACATCGGTGTAGTAAGGTCATAGGACATATTTGCTATACAGAGTCTAGTGCAAGAGCCGAAAACATTTCATTGTTCTTGTTTCTGTTTCTGTATTTAACAGTATGACTTGACTAATTACAAGTTTCAGTATGAATGTTGTTAACTTCTATAGTCCATAATTACAATCTCATTCTTACGTTCGATTTAGAACATTACTTGTGCCTATATATCATGTATATCTAGCATAGATCATTGAGCATTTATGCAACTATGAACTGTCATATCCAATTTCCCAACGCATAATGGGAAAGTACCTACTATTTCCAAAACAAACTCTGCGTAATCGAACATGAAAATCACCCTATTTTCATTTGTAGAGATCTACAACTGCTAACAAATCGTCGATATACACGTCACTTTTGAGTTCGTCTATTGCGTTACGTGTAAGACCTGGTCGACCTTGGATCGCAGACGGATTGGTGATCACTCACCAGGGTGATGTCTCGCGAGGCGGCGGCGGCGGACATGTGCAGACTGGGCTGCTTGACGCTGGAGGAGCAGTCGAGCGCGCGCGCGAACGTGCCCACCGAGCGGGCCACCACCAGGAACTGGTCCGTCTGCCGGTCCGTCAGCCCGTGCGCCGGCGTCCACACCAGCGTCTCGAGCTCCGACTCCGACCGCCCGTCGTCCTCGCCTTGCCACACAACACAACGCTCAGGCACGATATCACGACACACTTATTTTATAACACAGATTCGAAAGGGCTATCCACATGTTGGATGTGCAGAGAAAGGGACGCACTTGTACATACGAAATGGACGATTATCAAATAATTTCAATAATTACAAGTAGTAAAAAAAACCGTTTACACACCAATACTAAAGGATCTTATCACAATATGAAAGACGAGGTGCGCATAATAGCCTCCTCACAGTCGATAACAGAGTAATGAACTCTCGCACTAGCTTCTTTGGTTTTGATTCACATTAGGAAGTAAATCATTGTTATTGATAACTAATTAATAACCGTCCAAGTTTGTTTCGTATACAACTGGGTTTCTTTCAATGCTAAGTTGGGGTCCAGCAAGTAGATGAGCCCGACCGAATTACTGATGTCGATAGCGAACTTAACATACCTTCTTTTAATAAATTAGTTACATCAGTCTGATATCTACTTCCCACTCGGATTTCTCCCTTATCTGCTAATAAAGTCTTTTGTGAAGGATCAAATACTAAACAATAAAAAAATGCGTCCTGAAACAAAAGAGAAAACGTACATTAATGTAAAATCCTTGATATTAGTTTGATCGAGGACAAAGTTAAATTAGTCCAAGGTTGTAGTGAACTGCGCAGTAACACGAGCGAGTTGGGACGAGATCCTTGGACACGTAATCTTTATCGGAAGTTTGAAGAGCGAGTTTCGTTTTGTCTCAACGTAAAAGCAAACGGAACCATGACATCAGTCCAGGGCGTGACGTCCGCCAATTGCCCCGCAGCGCTGGGTTCCGAGGCAATGAGTGAAATGAGTTAGTGCCGGTCACGGAGATAAGATAAACAATATTACGAATAGATACATTCAACCTCACATTTAATCTAAATCAGTGACACGGCACTGTCACTATCAACTTGTCCCGAAAATGTTACGCGAAATATTGGTAAATAATAGAGTCTGTATGAACACTGAAGGGAATCATTTCCGTCTCAAAGAATACTTCCACATGCTTAGTTTAAAAAAAAACTACATGGCTAAATACGTGGTCTAGCTTTAGGCCGGCCGTTATAAAAATGTGTAAAAACACTGCCAGAAACAATAAAAACTCTCCAAGCATGTTATTAGGAACCGGACCGCATCCGAATGTGAACGAACAGTAAGGCCACAAAGTGTTCATTAGGCTTAGGATTAGGACGTTGTGTTTCAAGTTATTAACGAAGAGTATCTTCTTTATGTTATGCTTGTTGCGCTTGCATAGAGTTATGCGTAATGGAATGCTCCCTAAGGCGGACAACACGGTTATCGCGGTCATATATCGCCTCTAATGCAGACCACTTGGATCACCAAAATCCGATCTTCTGTGTACGTAAACTCTAATAATGATGTACTCAACAGTTCGTGCTATGTATGAATGTTACATTTAGAAGATAGTCTAGAAAAGGGACAGTTAAACATCGAAATTTCATCAAACTACAATTTGAAGCAGTTTAAGACCGTTTGCGTTATTTTTGGTCCATTTAGCATTCTACTTAAATGAACGAAAGGGCCTGACCACTTCTTGCAAACGCTAACCGTACACACCACAGGGTTGTGCCCCAAGCGCCACAGTCTGCAGCGAGTAAGCCCCCAGCTCCGGTACATACTCACATCCTTATTGAGATAGCTGAGCAGTGACTCCGTCTCGTTGAGTAGCGTGACGGTGCACTTGCCGCGGATGTGGGTGGCGGGCAGGGTCTCCACGTGCCGCGAGAGGAACAGCTCGCGGTGCTTCGCTTGGTGCCGCTGCTTGGGCGCCAGCCCGTCCGTGCCTGGTAGCTCGGTAGATTCCTCCTCCATTGACGCTGGAATTCAGAAGTTGCTCATTAGAAGTATAATTAAAAACTCTACACTGTGTTACGAAGAATTTGTAAAAAACATTCATTAGGGGTTCATATAGATTATTTCCTGATGTTAAAACAACCCATATGCAACTTATTGTTGATTTTCTTTAACAATATTCTTGTATAATCTTTAAGCTAACCGATGGCGAGTAAATATAAGATTAAATTTACCAAAAAATGCTTGTGTATGACCTCGTAATGTTTGCCAGCCACATTAGCATAAATACGGTATTATTTGACACAAAGCGTGGACAACAGAGAGAGTTCGTGTTAATACAGCGTTTACATATGCAAAGGGTTATTTAATAAGCGAGTTTGGAACAATGAATAATTTCGTTTCACGTGAATGAATGGTATAACATGGTCAATTCAGTATACAGCAGAACGAAACTTAGTTTCGAAAGATTTCAATCGATTACAGCGTTTGGCTCCAGTCTCTGCAAGGATGCGGTCATAGCGCTAGGTAAATAAACATTACACCTGAAAGCTTTGATCCAATAAGCATCACACGTATGGTACATCATTCAAATATCGGGTGGTTAAAATACTCAGACTTAAACAAAACAAGAATTTTTAGTATTAATATTGGTGGTTGTTGGAATAATAACCCGAAATGTTATGATTCCTTGCCCTACAGTACAGACAGAAGGCGGCGCGGTGCCGGCAGGTGTTGTGAAACATGAACGCGTCAACTTCACAATTTTTATACGACGGCGTACCTAACCGCCGCCATTACGACACGCGGCATATTTATTTAATTGCAAAGTGCCGATATACAGTTCCGTCTTATGAAAATTGTAAACGAAAATGTATATCCTTTCATAACATTGCTTAAGTAACACATATGCATTCATTAACATAGGTAAATAATTTAGTCAACCGCTAATCTATTGAAATTATATTGTTGGCCGTTTCTTTGTTAGTAACGCGAGACGCTACGTTTTCGACTAAATTACAATTAACTGAAGAAAAGGAAGCATTCAAAATGTCATCAAAACTTCCGCATGATACTCTTATGTTTTCCTGTATCAGTGTTAAGTCAAGTGGGGCGTTGTCGCCGAAAAAGTAAACATGGGGCCCGCGTTCCCGCGGGCTGACAAAAGAGCGGCCGCGAGGGAAGCTGCTCGCGGGCCGCGCCGCGTCACGCGCCACATCTTCGGTGACCTCATTACGATCCGACAACTCACCTTATTATTATTTACCAGTTCGACAAAGGTGACGCACATGACTGTCGCTTGTGTACGCATAATTTAAAGTGACTTTATTATGTTAAGATAGGTTTTGAATGGTGAGCCGAAAGTAGCGCGTGCGGCCGGCAGAGCGTCGGGGGTGGGGCGGTCGGGTGGGTCCGGGCTACTTATTATTACCACGCAGACACCTCACTAATTACACACGAGTAATAATAAAAGCCGCGTTTGGTAAGCCAGCCGATTTCGGCGTTAAATAGGGCGTGTGTTATATACGACAGATGTCAGTGAATTGTTTAGCACAATGCACTACACAATGAGAATCGGATAATGTGCAAGAATAATAATAGCTATGATCCCGTTTGCTCACGTTTTAATAGAAGCTTCTAACCTTTAGTTCTAGGCAAAATAAGATCGCAATAAGAAAATAATCAGCGCTGAAGAACTAGAAAAGAAAATGAGACGGCGACTGGATACAAATTTAACCCATTATTAGCATTAATAAGGTAAGGGTGAAGGGGACAAAAAGATGGGAAAGACATTAAAACAAGCGGGTGAAATTAATTCCATCGGCAATACCGAGATGAGAGTTGGTGTGAGGCAAAAACTGAAAATGCGATTGTTCGGTCCTCTCGGCTGAGGGCTAGGTGAGCGTCAGTCGATAATGACATTTCGTGTATCAATATCGATGTCGATAATACGTTAAATAATACCTAAAAAGTTTTTTTTTCTGTTTAGAATTTAACAGTCTAATAGAAATTTAAAACATGCAAATCAGTTTGTAATTAGGTCTGGGGTTTATCAAGTTATTCTGAGACAGACCAATTGTTTAAAATGTACTTATTTATTGTCTAATCTAAAGTATCTATGTGTCACTCAATGATACTTTCCACAGCGCCACTTCCGCTGTTACTTTTATTACACTGAGTGAGTACCGACTCAGCTGAGCTGACCGCTACTTGACTGAAACTCATGGTGTGTTTCAAAGTGACGCTTGTCTTACTGTCATGTAGGAATGTAAGTTGCTATAGTCTGCAACCCTTTAGCAGAGTGGCAAAAGAGGTAAAGTCGGGCCGGACTTAAGCATGATTTTGACAGTACCGTCGATTTACAATTAATTAATAAATGATGACGATACTCAAACATGAAATCATCATTCGGCTTAGTGATTTGACTTGTCTGCTGGAAGTGAGGCGTAAGGTTAGGGGCAAGCCTTATGACCGGAGTCTTCGCGAAGTATCGATACGATAAAGCATTGGTACGACAGCATCACTATGTTGTAGCGGCGGCGACGAGGGCCCGCCATTTACTGCGGCGCTCCGGGCCGGGGGCGGCCGCCGAATTGCGGGGGATTTACTTTATGATAATTATTTGGATTGGCATCGTGAGGAAAGGAGCCGGGGCGCACTCGACGCGATCTCGAGACGACCGACGCCACGCGCCGGCAAAAAAATCACTGCTTTTACACCGGGCCGTTTTTATCGTCACCGGGTAATTTGCAAGGCGATTGGCTGAGTTTTAGAGAGCGATCTAGTAATTTGAATTAAGAACCTACACAATTATTATTACCGACCGAGGGATGCTGTAGGTTTGATGCCGACCTGTGATTTTACTGGTATTGTCTTTTTTTGGAGTAGGTCCTTCATTTCTGAGGATCGTCGACACCATCAGGGTTGCATCCTTGCATCTCAAGTAGTATACCTACCGATTCCTCTAGAGCGACTCTTACTGCTACTGTAGTATGTTAATAGAAGCTACTATCGAGACGAAGATTGAAAAACGAAAAAGGCTTGAAAAGGATTTTCGAACTGAAAGCATAGCCTTCTCATATTTACATTAACAGGTGTAGGTACAGGTACTCAACCCTCTCTAAAATATCAGATAGAAAAAGCGTTACGAAATTACTGTGGTGCGAGCGCATAGGTACAGTGAAAATTAATTGTCACTTCAATTTCACACCGTGAGACCATGATACTCATTAAGCACCCTGTGATGAGCGAAAATTAATATTCATAATGTTGCAAATAAATTTGTTTCGAGAAACACGTCGCCAGCCAGTCGTGGTCGATTTCAGCCAGGTCGCCGTGTCATAATCATAACCACAAAAGCTCTCGTCTTCAAAAGCAAAAACTACTGTCTTCGATTAGGTTTTTTTCTATGATCGAAATTTTATTGTAGTTTGGTACATTTAGTTTGTTGTTTTGATTTATTTTATTGTTTTGAAGCGGGGCTTATCACGAAATATATGACAATGAATTCATGAATACGAGATGACTGTGTTGGACGTTTTTAATATCAAAGTCAAATCACCATCTAACGGTTGAAGTCAAATTGGACGAATCTTTTCAGGAACTAAAAGTTATGAAATCAAGAATGGTGTCAATTTCATTTTAAAGTTTAACCGTTTAAATTGAATATGTTAGAATTTCTAGAAAAAAGAAAAGATATCAACAAAGCGTATGAACATGGGTTAAACGAGAAATCGGAATATTCAGCGAGGCGGGCTCCGCTACGAATGAATATTTTGCGGTGGAGATTTTTATCGTTATTCATATTTTCTGGGAGACACATTATAGAGTGTTTATGACACTTTTATTGCAGTTGGTGGTAAAATCAAGAGTAAACCGTTTAACGTGGGGTGTGCGTAGTTATTCGTGTATGGTCGTATTGTTCAAGGGACAAACGACAAGTCGAAATGGACCGCGTCGACTAGAGAATGGGACTAGTTTGGCAATTTAATAACAGAGGATTAGGGCTCCACACGCGTCACTACGCAACTAATTAAAGCGTAGGCAAAGAGAAAATGGCAATCTGTAGAGTCCTCCCCCCGCTAGTGGAGGGGGGTGTCGGTTACGTGTGCCCCCTTGGGGTGGTCGGGTGTATGGTTTTTCTGCTCGGGCATCCTTTGCTTACTTATTGATCCAGTCAAATGTGTGGAGGTGGCGTGGTGGGTGGCGCGCCCGGCCCCGCGCCCCCTCTGGGGGGTACGTCCAAATAAATCTGCCGCCCGCGAAACACCGCAGTGACAACAGCGGCCGCCGGTAAGATGACCGCACGTCTCACCGCCGGCGAGCCGGCAGCGCGCCGCCAACAGGTGCGGAGGTTAACCCGAGCCGCCGATGCCGCACAAAAATCCTCGAGTGCCATTTTAATTGAAATGATTTCCATCAAAAGGCAGCGTCGGGCGCGACCTTAGGAACAGGCATGCGCGCAGCCGTCGACTAGGTACCTAGCAGCGAAACCGCGACGCCTCTGCTCTCTTCGCAGGGGTCAATGACGTCCTGCCTATTCCCAAACAACAGATAACACCATGTTCCGACCGGATTTAGATGTTAATCCCAATACTGTTACCCTTCAGCGTTAGCTTTAGAAATATTAGGTCCTGATCTTCACCAGTTCACCACTAACATCTTCAATACACTTAGCAGCTCAATCTATATAGATGATTAAATCTTTAAATCAAAATAAACCCCAAAACTTCTTAACTCTCGCTATGGATCCTATTAAAAGATACATACTACCAGAAATTAATACGATTTAAAATAAAACTGCGTCCCCGGTGCAATGACAGTAAAGACGTCACTGACTTTAATGTCGTCTTAAAATTTAACACGCCCTTCAACAAACCAGCGTTTCGCTTCGCTGACTCAAAGTCTAACTGATGAAAATAGTTAATAGGGGAATCTTTTCGAAAGCAGTTATATTATAACATGCCCACCTAGTTTCGACAAAGCATATAAATGAACAAGAGTAAATGACCACAAGTTTGGTCCTCTTGTGGTAAATGTTAAGAATAAAACCTAATCTTAAACTAGTCTAACCAGAGGTATTCTATATACCGATAAGCCTTAATTATAATCGGTCAAACCGATTTAGAACGGAGAACTCAAATATTACCCTACCTTGAAGGATTGAGAGAATGAGTCCCTGTATCCTAACATGAAAAGTCACGATGAACCGACAGAAGGACTGGAATGTGTACGATGTCTCTTTAAACTCAACTTAATGCAACCATAAATTAGTTTTTTAGGTAGGATTTAGATCTGTAGGTAACAGATAGTCGAGTAAGTGCGGCCCGTAGAATCATCGAGTACATGCGTCTGACACATACTTTATGTTTGTTTTGGTCATCTCCAGTGTTCCTAAACCGTACAAACGCAATTGGAAATCTGAAAAATAATATGTTGGGATCGTAAAAACTACGGAAGAAACTGGCAATGTTTGTCTCGTAACTCGTAAGTATTTGAGTATAGAAAAATAGGCACTTGGATACCTACATTACGAAAATAGAGGAGGTCGAGTTTGACGTATTCTATACCTGGAAATGTATTTATGCTGACCTATATCCACATAAAAGGATCCTCAAGCTGTTTTTAATCAAAAAGCAGAGCTGCTCGCTTTTTGTCCGCCAACTCCAAGTTTCCAAGCAAATGAACCTACCAGGCTTGCTTTCGGTCAAGCTGGTACATATTTAGGGATTTGGCGCCGAGCAAGGCACCAACCACAAATCACGGTCAAGACTAAAACAAATTCACCAGTTTTTTGAACATTCTCATTTCTACTGAGCACAGTTTCTTCGGAAAAGTTGTTTTTTCTTACTCGAAGACGCCACGAAATGCTTGCCCGTAAGGTGAGCTATGTTGGTACGTTATTAACTTCTCTATACTCTGTCGGTTTAGGTACTTAACTAAAAGTAAACAAAGATTTGACAGCTTAAGAACGTTTTTTTATTAATACCAAGTTTAGCAAAGGAAGGAAAAATTAAAAAAAATATTGGTGCCTAAATTTACCAAATATGTACCAGAAACTATCGGAATTAGAACACTAACGTTCACCAGATCAATAAATATTACGTAAGAATCCTTTGTTAAACTTTTTGAATATCCGAATAAAGTTGGGTAGTAAAAAAAACGTCCCTAACCTGTCAAATCTGACATAAAGTTACTTAAACCGACAGAGTATAGGCTGGACGTGAAAGTTGTTTAGGGCTCCCTTACCCAAAGTGTAAAAATTACTACACCAAATACTAATCTATTACTACACCACAGTCTGTCTAAGTTCGTCCGTCTGTCTGTCCGTTACCAGGTTGTCATCTTATAAACGGCAATAGTAGCTAGACCAGAGGTTCCCAAAGTCTTGACCCCTTTCATAGAGCGCGGACCCCCATCGAGTCTCATAGACCCCTGGGTGTCCAACTGGACGACTTTGGGAATCAATGGGCTAGAAAAATTGAAATTTTCAAAGATGATGGCAGGTATCGACCAATAAAAAAGTAAAAAATTAGAAGACGTCGTCATACAAGAAACATGTTTCTTTTTGAAATAGATCAGAAGTTAGAAATGGTTTTTAACTATATTGAAAGTTCTTTAACATTCAAAAAGCGATGTTAGCTAACAAACAAGCCTTTGACTGAATTGTTAAATCAGAGAACATCATCGCAATTTGGTTACATTCCTTATATTTTTTGGAACTTTTGACCCTGACGCGTAAAACACATTCGTGAAATCTCATACACAAAACTAATCGGAAGAAGAACATGTCCTCGAGTTTTTATAGATAATAGTAAAATAAATCCCGTGTGGTGCCGGGTTAGAATAGCACCTCCCCCTTTCTTCCCGTGGGTGTCGTAAGAGTCGACTCTGGGAAAGGGTTAGTGTATTGTGGGCGATGGGCTAGCAACCTGTCACCGCAGTATCACGTTTAATCATCTGGTTACCCTGAATTTGCTAGACGTGGCACTGGATTTTTGAATCCATGTGCTCTGCCTACCCCTCATGGGAATACAGGCGTGAGTATATGTATGTATGTATGTAGTAAAATAAATAATGTATTTGGAAAAATTGGGTTCGTTTTTATTTTCGGCTTTCGTTACAAAATATCCCATGAAATTGCCTACTATAATATAATTATTTAACACATATTCTCACGCCTGTATTCCCAAGAGGGGTAGGCAGAGCACATGAATTCAAACAATCCAGTGCCACGGTTAGATATTTCAGGGTAACCAGATGGTTAAACGTGATAACGTAAATTATTTAACATTTATTATTGAAATATAAATTTATACATATTTCTTAATCTTTAACGACTAGTTTGTTTCATTACATGCGTTGCGTGTATTATCTTGAAAAGTAATAATGTAACTAAACATTGATTATGTTCATCCACATCTACCTACTTCATTTGGCACCAGTTTTGTTTAAGGACATAATGGATTCCGAAAGGCTGCAGTTAGATGTTTTTGTTGATAATTTTGATAATTATGGTCATTATGCAATTGTAAAGTGTAGGTATTACTGTCCGGTGTTACACCGACTCATGGTGTGTGGAAGGTAGCTTTAAAATTGCTCTGTACGAAATTCTGTCCTAAAATAGTAAAGAGAATAAATCACTGTTTCTATTTATTTAATGAATAAAAACAAATTGTAAGCAAGTTCGAGAAATCCATATTTACATAGTATCCACAGTTGTGTTGTGAACGTCAATAGTGAATCGGGACAAGTATTTCTTACGCAACCAATTCAAAATGATTTGGCTTATAAAACTAGACGCTAGGGGAATATTGCAAATATGAGAAATTTTAATTTCAGTGAACCGGCAATTTCTAAGAAAATTAATATCAAGGAATAATAATAAAAGAGAAACCGGTGGCTATTGTACAAATTATCGTCGCACGGATATTAATGTTATATTTTTCTCAATAAGAGACGTAAACATAATTATCGGGCATTAAGTTTATTTCTTTAACGAATCTCAAGTATATTTACGGCGTCTATTGCTATTATTGCCACCATAACCTACAGATGTCAGAAATGCAAGGTACGCATAGCGCCTTGCGTGTGCGCAGTGCAATGGCATGTGCTTAGGTTAAGATGAGCTACATACAACTTGCGTAGGAAACTGGTTCAGTTCCGATTTATAGATGCAGAATTTAATTAATGTTTCTGTTAGACTGCCGTGTGGTGTCGGGATAGAATAACATCTGATCATTTCTTCCGTGGATGTCGTAAGAGGCGACAAGGAAATAGGTAGGTTTAGGTATGCCTTAGGCGACCCGTCTCTATTCTACCTCTTCCATCTTTGCAGACCTAAAACCATGCTAGAAGTGGCTGCAAAGCGTTATACTTAGTCATAATCATGGTTTTGTCTATTTCATGTTTCGTGTGCTCTGCCTACCCCATTTTGGAATACAGGAGTGATTGTAGTACGTATTTCTGTTAGATTTCTGTAATTTAAAAACAGGATGCGTTGAACGATCCATGATTGTTCTTTTGAAAGTTGTTATAAAAATGTGTAGCATGTCATAAAAAAGACAGACTTCGGTTGATTGTTATTGCCTTCGTTTTGTTACGAGCGAATAATGTGAAGTTTACGGGTCGTTCGCAATATGAAAGGATTGTCAATGGTCGGTTTTGTTTGGCGCGGTCGGCGGCCGAGTGGCGGAGTGGTAATGTGGTAAAAGTGTAATGAGAGGGTCGGCCGGCGGCCCTGCGTGGCGCGCTGCGGCGCGGGCCGCGGGGCGCGGGCGGGCGCGCGGAAGGAATGCGTCGTTTTCGCATCGGGAGAAACGAATGCGTTTTAAGCGTCGCGGGTACACAATGGCGGCGTGACGAGATCCGGTTCGCGGGCGGCGCGGGGTAAGAGGGCGGGGGCTCTAATCGATAGCCGGCGAGCGACGGCCGGGCGACTGCGGCGCATAGGTGACAGCTCGGGCCCAATCAAATTACCGGCCGTGGAGGAGAGCTGCACCGGCACGGCACGCACGGCGGGAGCACGCCGCGGCGCGGCTCCGGCGCCCGCCCGGGACGCCCGCCGACGCTTCCCGCGCTCACCGACACCCACGTGCTCCAACGAGAGCGAATTCACGGCCCACTCGTCAGCCACCACTGGATAGTGATACCTTCCGCACTACCCTACGTCATGATCATGACCTTACTGACCCCGATCATTTGGTACCTATTATGTCAATGATTCAAAGATGACCACCAACAGGCGAATATTGGCATATCCATATCTGCATTAGGCACTTTTCAGTTGACATTGCTTCAACTAAAATAGGTGACTTTAATTCAGAATTGGTGGGTTTATCAATCCGGAAACATAAATTTAATCAATGTGTCTTTAGTCAGCAGTTCCCGCGTCGAATCGGCGTAGATATGCAGTGATAGGATGACTGCTTTGCATTAAATTGGTTAGCGGATGTCGGGCGAGCGAGACGTCCACGAGTTCCTCGCCTGAGGATTGGTGTACGCGCATCTAATTATAGGTTATTCCACCCGCGTACCACACAACAGATCCACGTACACCATTAACGACCTGTGCACGACTACCTATACATATAAATTATATCAACATAAGCGGCCAACAGTACATGCCAGCGTGTCTATATACGCGAAGAGCAATGTGATGTAAACCGTCACGCACAGTAAACTCTGCTCGGTTGCAATAGGTACCTACCTAACTTCTTTTAAGTTCGGTTCCATAAATATGTTCAAATAAAATTGTATTGTACAACTTAGTATAGACAGTGTCATTACATATATGCAGAACAAAATATAAACTAACATGCACCAAGTGGTATGACCCACATCACCGCAATAACTATGATCTGTTTCTGTCTTATCTACACTTATCATATCTTGCTTCGACACACTACAAAAGGCAAGTTTTGAAATCAAAAAGAAGTAATGAAATTCGGATTAGTTGAGTATACAAGATTACTAAAGAATTGTCAGCGAAGTAAAGAAAAAAGCATCTACAATAATCGACATGCATAGGTAAGTAAAATCGATTGACAGTCAGTGTTATCGATGCTTGCTTCAAGCGAAGACATAAATGAATGTTCTAATATAGGTAATGAAGAGGCCGCCGCAATTAAATCGATGACATCATAGCCCGTTGCGTCGCGCGATGAGAAATAAAAGCACAATTCAATCAACGGGACGGGGCCGTCGTGACATGTCACAGCATTACTATATTAAAGGAATGAAAGAAGAAGCGACAAGACGAAAAAACAATCATAAAACATGGAATAAGTGTAACTATTATTAACTTACGTTCATTTCCGACGTCGAAGTTACCTAGACAGACAAAAAGATCGGTCAAAACACGGCACAATAGAATAGATGTAAAAATTCATTCAAAGTAGATAATCAATTCGCATAATAAAATTTCACATTTGCCAATTCGCGGCACAATCCTAAAATCAACATCAGAAGAGTTCGAGGTTCGAGCTACACATGATATCTTTCCCATACTGAGTTCGATAACTTCGCACACATACGTGTTGACATTAATAGAAAAGCAAATGATTAATCACAAAAAAAAAGTAAAAAAATGTTTTTAAGTAAAACGGTTTTATTTTAGTCTAATCAATGTGTATAAAACCGTTTTACTTAAAAACATTTTTTTACTTTTTTTTTTCGAGCTTTTAGTTTTTTTTTAATTTGATATAGTGCACTGTATTCTCCTTGCAAAGACCTTTCAATTGATACCCATATTGATGGGGTAGATAAGAATTAGGTCATCCGCCATTTTGTAGCGGCGGCCATTTTGAATTTACAATGACAATGAATGTACATTATTGTATTGTCACCAGAACTAAAAGCGCATACCGAATTTCAGATCAATCAGTTGACGGAAAGAGGGTGAAATTTCAATTTCTAAATTTGAACCAACAAAGACCAAAGACCAAAGAATAAAGTCTAAAACAAACGGGGTAAGCTAAGTAAAACCGTTTAAAAAAAACAGATGTGTCAACCAGGAATTGATCAGGACCAATTGTGAGTACATTGGTCAAACCAGTAGGCTAGCACAGCAATGCATAGAGAAAATTGAGCAACATAAATATCAAACGAACACGATAAGCGACTTTAACAATCTGCGTAAATTTTTGGATGGGAACCTTTGTCGGTATGGTTAGTTACAGCAATATTTAACAGTTTTTTTATTAATCGAATGCAAACCGTGCTTGACGAAATGTAACCAATACTTGTAACAACCATGGAATTAACAAATCCATCTTCTAGTAATCCGTTAGGGTCCCGCGGAACTAGTCGGTACGGTTCGTGTACCTACGTAACACTAAATATGCTAAGGTTCGACTTTACAAAACAATATTAAAATATTGGGTGTTTGCGAAGAAAAAAACATTTGAACAGCATATTCCTGAGCTCGCACCAATTGGAGTGCCTGCCAAACCTTTCAATTTCATTGCGTATGGGCTTGCTTCGCCACATAATGTCGACTGTGCCCATCATAAACTGAAATTTTAAACGGCAATTACACTTAGTCGTTCGTCGCAGGCAGCATGCGGCGACGCATAAGTGTTAAGACCACGATAGCTGCTACAAGCCTGACTAGGTGACGGCAGGCGGTGGACAGTTCAAGAAAGACGGCATCCATCGTCCGAAGTACTTAGTTTAGAACATTATACAGCGTAACTGCTGCTTAAATCACGTTTCATCTCCTTATCGCCTCAGGAACATGGTGTTGAAATGTAAATTTGTTGGATTCCTCGCAAACACTGAGTAGGAAAATTCATTGTAACAAACTATAATCAAGTCGTTGATTTCCACCAAACACGTTTTCAGTTTTGTAATGGTCTATTTTTTATTGGTTTTGGCGTGATTTTTTTCTCTACGGTCAATCATTCATAACACTAGGATTTTCCAGCCAGAGTGTGTAGGCCTCATTGGTAAACTGTCGTAGATATTTTTTTCAGTGCCCAAGATATCAATGCAGTTGACGAAAATGGAATATTATGGGACTAAGTATTTGAATCCGGTCAGCTCTCACAAGTACATGTTATAAACTGATGAGATTCCATTGAACTTTGTGAGAAAACAGACCAGTTTCCATTGATCGTGAACGTTTGGTTTTATCGTGCACTTATCAATTGGTGACTTACGTGGTAACGTAATGCATGATATTTTATTTCGTTCCTGCCACTAGATTATAGCTGAGAGTCATATCGATAGTGATAAACACGAAGGCAGAAAACCACTCATGGGTGAAGAGGACGTAAAACTTGTGAATGTGGGTAAAACCAGGAACGTCAGGCAAAGACTCAAAAATCATGTTTTCAGTTCTGGACAAAAATTAATTAGAGAGTTGGTATTACACTAAAACCCACTGTTAAACAAATGAGAAAATTGCAAAAGTCGATCGTCTACCATGGTTCTCACTAGTGTAAATAGTGTAATATACAAATGTTAAATTCAATGAAATATAGTATACGTGTACGTAGTGGTCTTCTCCATGGAAGGCTTACCTATCGCGGGGTCTAGAACTGCTTGTGCTGCTTGTTCTTCCCCGACTGGCGTCTTTAGACATATTTTTTTGAGTTTCATTGCAACGGGTGAGTCTTCTGACTGGGCCACTGAAACAAATAAGTAATGTTAAAATCATGATAATAAACTAATTAATAAGTAACTTAAATAACATTTAGGAGACATGGTAATAACAGTCTTCATTTTCATTTTGTTTGAAGTAAGCATGTCTAAATTTTCAGGAAGTTTAATCACGGTTTCCAGTTTTTATACATCACATGGTTAAATTTTGAAGGGCATAACGAATTCCGACAAAGCAAACGTTGCCAAGCAGAATGCCAGCCCGATCTTTGTCCTATAACGCTACAACATCGCGTACTATTAGCGACGGGTATGATAACAGTTTTTTTTTTCTCCGTGTTGTGTCGGATTTAGATCACCACTGTGCTCCATTTCTTCCGTGGATGTCGTAAAAGGCGACTAAGGACATAGGCATATTTTAGGCGACAAGCTAGCAACAGGCTGTTCTTCTGTTGTGTCAGACTGCTCTGTTCTGTTGACAATGTCACTATTGTACCTGCCACCTTAAAACCTAAAAAAATGTTATATTACAAGTGGCCACAAAACATGATATAGTCATCGTTTCGTCTATATAGCGTTTTGTGTGCCCTGCCTACCCCATTTGGGAATACAGACGTGTTTGTCGTTCTTAATTTTAGGCCAACGCTATACGATTGACGTGCCAATTTGATCATTATAGTAAATTAAACCACATAAAATACGCTAGTGACTAATTGTAACGGCACGGTTGGCACTCGGCAGTATCGGCTATAGTTCGCATTGTCATTATTCCGGGTCCAGCTGCCGCTGTTGCCGGGATCGGCCTTATAATTAAACAGGCTGGAATAGGTAACGCTCGCGCTAGTTAATTGAGACTGCGATAATATAACAGGATACACATATTGTGTCTTGGCATGACTTCCTGTAGCGAGCTGTCGTCGATAGTTTATACGTGTTATATTACCGCTTTATATTCATTGAAAAATGGTAACGTTTCGCTTCCCTTTACAATAAAGAGGAACTGTGAATTGTAAATTGTTTCAAGCTCTATTTGGATTGACCATTCGCCTTGAGCGTCGCATCGTTCCGGCAAGACAAGAGTATGTATACGTGGAACATAAATGTGATCTTTTTGAGTGAGCAGAGACTGACACTAATTGTTAATATTAAGCAAAACTAGCTAAAGTTAGAAAGAAACAGCCAAGAGCGAGTGGGATAAGCGCACCGAGGATTCCGTACTAACTGACCAAGTACCGAACAATGCTCGAGCACTAACAAAAAGATTGAGAGAGAAACTTTACTTTGAAAACAGCAGTCCTTATACATTTACATACATAGATTGCGGTTAATTTACTAACTGAAAAAAGTTACTAAGTACCTAACCGAATAATGGTTTATTTGTGAACTATGAATTTTCATTTTTTGAATTTTGACAAATGTCGTGAATCCATTCTATATACAGAAAGTACTCATTTGTAGATGCTTTGGTTGTAGATTTTCAAAAGTAGGTATAGAGTTACGTAAACGACCCTGACAAAAAGACTACCTATTGACTTGAAGGATAGACAAAGAGACGGACAACGAACGGTCTTATAAAATATAAAGATTCCGTTTTTTCCTTTAGAGGTACGGAATCCTAAAAAGGAATTTATGACTTTGACATTTAGATCTACTAAATCATTTTGTTACTGATACGATCCATCGCGATTAGTCAAAGGAAGGGTGTGACTTTACTTCTCTATTCTATTTCTGAGCTGTATCCAAATCCTAAGAGAAACATCTCGGATATTTATTTTACCTCGGTCGTTTATCGACTTTCCTAAAAATAGCTATTAAATCAAGAACAACTGTCACATGGCAACAATGAAGTAAACGGTCACCCCTCCATCACATCTAGCTATCGGCGAGCCTGGTGGTTAACTATGTAAGTATTATTTCGTGAATACTTTAAAAAATTACCCGTGTGGTGCCGGGTTAGAATAGCACCTCCCCCTTTCTTCCCGTGGGTGTCGTAAGAGTCGACTCTGGGAAAGGGTTGGTGTATTGTGGGCGATGGGCTAGCAACCTGTCACCACAATATCACGTTTGACCATCTGGTTACCCTCAAGTTGCTAAACGTGGCACTGAATTTTTGAATTCATGTGCTCTGCCTACCCCTCTTGGGAATACAGGCGTGAGAATATGTATGTATGTATGTATGTACTTTAGAAAACTAATGTACTCACACAAGTTCAAGGACCCGACCTCATGCTTGTTCAATGGTAGCGCTGAACGCGTTTCGTGTACAGCTAGTAAAAAGGCAACGCGACAAAAGGGCGTCGTGTTTTTTCTTTACAAACGGGCGTCTATGTGTTTAACCTACTAAATGATAGAGCAAAATCGAATAAAAATGTGCCAGGAGCTGTCTGCGACCTTGACGGGGCTCGGTCGCGGGGGACTCGGCCGCGGCCGGGGGCGCGACTCGAGGAGCCCGCGCCGCAAGCCCGCGTACACTGCACACCGATCAATTTTAGGCAATCATTTCGGAACTTTGAATGTGTCGATATTTGTTGCTGACTGTACTTATGAGTAAATTGCGTTATAATTATTATAATAAAAATTGAGCAGGAAACCAAAAGAAACTATAAATACTATTTAAAAATATGCAAATTAAATTCACGCGGCACTTAATCCAGGAACTAGTGGTTCGCTTCACGGACTGGGAATAGAAAGTTTTATTTGTATTCTGAATTTGGTCTAAGTAATATTAGGTACCTATTTTAAGTTTTAGCAAACATCTAACCTAAAATTGCTAAAAATCGTCGTAAACATAAACTAGTCAAAGATCTGTCTATGTACGATTCGTAGGATATTCGTATAACTTTTGGGATTTTCTACATTTTGACTTCTCGAATCATCATACGGAAAATACTTAGCCAGTGTATAATATGTTTAAAATAAATTGAAGTGAGTAAAGGAAACACAAATATAAACCGTCGGTAACATTCCATCTTTCGTGTTAATCATGAAACCGCAGTCTGCTGTTTTTTTAACAAACGTTAATTAAAATTGACCTGTAAATTTAATTGCCTATCGATCGTTAGGAATCGCCATTTTTATTCGCAACTCTAATTATTTATCTGATTTAATGGCTTGATGATTTTTCTTAACGATTGCGCAATGACGAAGATAATAATTCAATGTACCTCCTCCCATATCAATTAAATTAACCACGAGGTTGTTACATAGACATAGACACCATAGAGGAGAAAAAAAAACGATTATTTTCGATGTGTGCACTGTACGCGTAGCAAATGTCCGTGCTCGTACGGGTGATTCGCTCCGTAGGTCGTGTGGATTGTATGTTCCATGTGTCATATTATGTCACGGTTATGAAGATAGCGGTCGATGTAGCGCGATCTGTCGTCAGCTCTGTGGTTAAGTGACGACGGGTACTAGTGATGTTACAGCATTTGCTATGCCGTCGAAGTGACGATCAGGTAACGTAGCTGTATCTTCATAAACGCGGTGTTATCTGCGATACCACCGTATCGTTCAGTAGCTAAAGACGCAGTCGTAATATGCAGATATTTATGTGACTACTGTAAGAGGTATTGCACGAATACAAAAATAAAAATAAAATTGCATAATTAACGGTAATATACGAGTGCAGTTTGTTAAATGAACCCGAAGGGTGAATTTCATAAAGAATCAAGGCAATTTTAATGGCATATTTTTTATGTTATATAACTTGTTTACATTCTTGTAATTATGTCGAAATTGTCGAAAATAATTAAAGGTAACATTTATACAAAGCACAAAGGACTGCGCTAAAACGGCGGCAAAACGAAATTCTACAAATAATTGTGCATCGGCGTTAAAAGTTCAAGCCGCTGGCCGCACAGACCTTTTGTTTTAAATTTGATATAATTTGCTTTTTTTTAATCCTTATCTGTTTTATAGTGTTCGAAATTTGAATGGAAACACTAAAATGCTACCACAGTACACAGGTTTCTTAATGTAGGCCATTTGCTTATTGCGTTATAAGTAGACATAGACACATCGTGATTTGGATGTAGATAATAAACGTTTTCAGTAATATAGGCAAGGAATATAATATAATCGTTGCGTGTTATGTTTATTTTTACTACTATGTAAAACGGTAGTACTAAACAGTGTCACGTGACATTGCGGAGACAGCACGACGTGATTTGTTGTTGAGTAACTGAGTTGGTTCGATCAATTTTGAGTGTGGTACCTTTTTGGTATCTATTTAGTCTGTTATAACGTTTCGTGTGCTCTGATTACCGCTTATGGGAATATACTTTTTTAACGTACAGTCGGGAACCGGGATTGGTGGGCCACTTGCCACTGTTCGCAATTTAGACGTGTAATCAATGACCGATGTGACCGACTGTATGTTAGTTATTGGATTAGTATTACACGACTAAGTTACAAACATAGGTAAGTGGCTCAACAGTCCCGGTTCGCGATGGTACTTATGATGATTAAAATTATATTAGTTTTTTATATGTTGCATAAAAGGAAACAATAAAATCCAATCTATCCTCCCGTTCCCATAACCTTATTTCTCCAAGCGACAATACCGATATTGGTTCGAAATTTAAATTCCGTTTCGAAGACTGGCCGTAGCACAACAAAGGTCGCTCGCACCGTGCCCGTTGAGCCAGAATTGGCTTTGTTTGCGGAAATTGCGAAGGGGGGAGGGGGGAAGTGCATGCACGGAGCCTCACGTCGGCTCACGTCAGCGTCATGCACTAAGAGGGCTGGTGTCGCTAGTGTGTCATGCGTCCCGGCTGCGGCCGCGGCAGGTGGCAGGTGCAACGCAGCCTGCAGCGCGGAGGCTGTGGCCGCCCGCGCCCCTCCCACCCCCGCGCGCGCCATCTTAACAAATCGATAGGATATGACTGTTCTCCACTTCGCGGGTGCGACTTTTGGGCGGGCAGGATGACCCCCATCTTGATTGAGCAAAGCCCTCCGAATATAACAATACAAATCGATTAATATCGAGTGTCAGGGAAAATTGAATCTAAAGATTGGTGGAGTCGACAGTCGACAGATACCTACACCACAATCACACAACATATGTATTTGACGTACGCAGCTATTGGCTTAGCAGTTTACATACAAAGAAGTATTCATTTCACCTTTCCATATTTTTAAACTCAATAGAGCGACTTGGGTAACTGTGAGTCGAGATTCTAATAGAAACAAAAGCTTTCATCAAAATTCTCGCAACGAAATTTGATCATGCCTTTTCTTTTACAACAGCAAATGGAATTAATTCAATGAGAAGGTAATCCCAACAGTCCCATATTCCTACCGGGAATGGGAGTAAAACCGCACCCCGAGCCCGCCGTCTCTACTTAAATATTCACGCCCTCTAATGACACAACATCGGTTCACTTTAACAAGGTTCTAGGTTGCGGAGCATGCACGCGGAACACGCGACTCTATAACGTGCTGCTAACGCAAACTGCCGAGACGATAAGTAGTTGTAAAAGTGATCCTAGTGTAGATATCCTTTGTATGCATCGCCCTGTGTTTGAGGGATGTCGCTATTTATATTAATGCGTTCCAACCGAGCCAGTACTTACTCGAATCAGTATCGCATTATTAAAACAAACAAGGAAAAGAAACGTTTTTAGCCGTGAGCTTCAAACACAAATCGCAAACACTAATATTTGAACGGCCTCAGCATCGATGTGCAAGTTAACGACCCGTGAGAAGACGTCAGCTCGGAGACTCCGTAAAACAATATTGCTCTACCTCTACCCGGATTTGTCAATTATAGCGCCAAAGTGACCTAATTCGAAAGGGAACATACTTAAAGTACGTTAATTTGTGTTAAAGCCGTTTATTACTATAATTGTAACGGTAAAATCCTAGGTTACGGAGGTCATCACCCTTTAAAGGGCATTTTGTTTCCAACGATTGGACAAAATAAATAAACATATAATTCGTTGTGCGCGCTTGAAGATACAGCGAGTCCACATTTTTTATAACATTCGTTTAGTCTAGAACCCCGACAGCGTTGTCATTACGATTACAAAAACCGGTTTTACGCACGCTACGGAGCTTGTATGGGAGCCGGTGAGGGAAGCCGGCCCGCTTTATTCGGACAATTAATGTTTTAAAGATATGCTAAGCTGTCTTTTATTGCCAAAATATCTTTGAATAAATCGATTTTGGCGTAGGAAGCCCACGTGGCATTACATTATTATATTTATTTCTGCTAAGTTACGATTGGACAAAAGAGCTCACGAGACTGCTTATAAAATATTCAGAACGAATGCCACTAACTAACTAACGAATGCTACCTGACCTGAACAAAAGTTATAGCGTGTTTGCTTAGGTTCAGATTTTAAATAACATGGTTAACAGTGATTGTAACTTAAGTAAGTACTTCAATCATAAGATCCACTACGAATATTACCACTCGAGCTCGAGTGAGCAAGAATATTTACTATTATGTACATTACTTCAAATGACTTGCGTTCGCGACCTTACCCAACTGCCTCGTTTTAGTTAGTCCTGTCTGTCCAGACAATTAGAGCATCCTGTACGATATAATAACCTTTACATATTCAATGTTTAAAAAAAACTGATATCGTTAGTAGAGTCACATGTATATTATCTGTCACGCGAATGGTTATGTATAGTTATACACTTATAGTACGTATGAGATCTACGCAGACCGGCACGGCACCTGCAGAGCCTCAAACCGATCGACCTTGATGTTAAACACAATAACTACCTCAACGGTCAGCATCTATTCCGAAGTGTAATTATCACACGCGGCTAAAGTAAAGCCGACGCTTTAGTTTTATTCGAATGACTGACAGAAGCGAAGATTGTACACATATGTATTACGTAGGTGTTATACGAATATTTTGTGACAAGAAACAAAAAGTTTATGGACTATTACATTAAATCCATAATTGGTAATAGGTATGGTACCATAGTTAATCTACAAACCTTATTGTAACTAATGTACAGTCAGCAATAAAAGCATTGACATGGTTAAAGTACTAAAAGTATGTATGACACGCTCATATTATTATTGTTACATCATTACGGTCACATGCACATATCTTTGGGCCTGCTTGCCGACTGTACCAGAGTATCAACGCTGGAAGTGGATTAATTGAGCGCAAATACTACTGACCGGCCAAGATTTATCCGGTCAGCATGTTTTTTTAGGGTTCCGCATTTCATAATAGATTATTATAGATTCATTTCGTTTTCTGTTTAATACCACGTTCAGTGATAACTCTACAATCATGTCATAAAATGGTTAAAAATAAGTTTCGAAGTGAAAAGAGGCTCGTGGCCTAATTAGCATGACATTCATGCGTATTTTGAGGTTTTGTTATTTTGTAATTTCAAGCGACGGTTATTAGCCAAGATTCATCAAAAATGGATCAGGAGTTTTGAGATACCTAAACATACTTATCCTTAGTCGTCTCTTACGACATCCAGGGAAGAAATGGAGAGGTTAATAAACACGGATAAATGTATTTAGGTATGCCTGGACTGGGACTGGCATCCTGTCACTATTGTTCCTATTAACTTAGAACCTAAAATATGCTAGAAGTGGCTGCGAAATGTGAAATAGTCATTGTTTCGACTATTTAACGTTTCGTATGTTCTGCCTACTCCATTTGGGAATACAGGCGTCATGTATGTGTGTGTGTAAGTATCGAGATATTGAAGTTGGAAAAAAAAGTTATAAAAGCACAAGTCACAATTAATGCATGATTTCCACCAAACGGCCGGAATCGGAAAGAATTTTATGATCTTTAAACGATACTGAACCTTACGGTCACTGTGTTTAAGTCTACATTACCAAGCAGCGTACAGAAGCTAGGTGACGTACGTCGCCCGCGACTACGGAATACAAAAATAAGGTAATGTAGACTTAAACGTAGTGACCGTAAGGTTCAGTATCGTTTATAGACCATCAAATTCTTTCCGATTCCAGCCGTTTGGTGGAAATCATGCCTAACAAGCGGAACTCTAGTTTAGAAGTAATGTGTAATAATAACAATCGATACCTTCTTCAGATCTGTCAAGCTTTTAGTTCCCTTTTGGGCTTAACAGAAGAGGCTAAGCAATTCCACTCTGTCGAGTTAGGGCTTGTAATTGTTTTAGATCCTGTGGCAATATGCAAATTTTAGCCCCCAAATGTATATAGGTTGTAAAAATAACCTGACCTACCTAAATAGTATACAAACTTTAAGCTCTATCAAAGATTATATGTAAATTAGAAACGAGTTTTGTGTAAATATTATGTCTGCAACCGGTATATTGGCTATAACTGGACCAAAGGGCTAGGCCATAGTACCGCCGTCGTAGTATGCGGCGTGCGGAAGCGATCAGTCACTGCGCAGCCGATCACCAAGCTATCAATAGTCACCGCCCTCGAACGCGACTGGCCGCGTACCTAAACTAAAACCTATTAAGGTGATTTTGCACCAGCGGAACTAGTCGAAACGCAGGGGCAGTCCAACGCGCTCTCAATCGGCATGGGTTTCGGGCGTTTCGACGAAGGAAACCGATCGTAATCCTGAGCGTCTCGGTAAAACGCTTTCTTGTAACAAACTAAATTCCTGTCATTTTGCTTACGCGAAATTAATTCTTAGTAAATCATTCGTTCAATTGGGATCAAACTTCCCTCTCTCGGGTTGTCATCCTCGTGCTCCGCAAGGAGTACGGGGGTGCTGTTCGGGGCTTTACCCCTTTTCAGCGGGGTCTACCGCCGGCCACAACGGCAGCCGGGTCGCTGAGGTGAGACTGAAGTCTCGTTGGTCGTGTCCAATGTTGCGCTTTCTCCGCGGGTGAGATAAAGGCTTTTAACCCGCGGTCAGGCGAATGTATCGTTACGTGATTTGTTTCAAATTTAAAGCGAGTTTGGTTTCGACCCGGTAATTTTAAAGTGATTGGGTTTCCTAGCGCATTAGACAATTGCGCAAATGAACGTAAAATTTGTAGGACACTAGGAAATCACTATTATCCTCCCTTTTCTTTTAAACCTAATAGACTTCAAACCTAAAAGTACTAGAGGAGGCTTCAAAACCTAAATATTGTCATGGATTTGATTTCTGTCGTAACGTTTCGTGTGCTCTGCTTTTCGGGAATATGTATAGGCGCGATGGTAAACAAAAATGACCTTTGAACAATTCTCATAGAGTACATTTTAGTACGACTTATCACGCTGCCGTCGTAAGTCTTAGCACTTTTATGTCTGTCCGTATACTCAATAAAGTACAGTCGACGTCATAAATAAGTGATCATTTACCTCCAATGTCACTTTGAGCCTTTTAGTCATTACGTAAGGCTTTTCAAAGATGGCGCAAGTTGTACTGACAGCGAACGTCACTTCCTGAGCCCCATAGAGCGCGTAGGTAACACTGAGCCGGGCCCCGGCGACGCACGGCCCGGCCACTCGCCTCACCTGCCCGCTTCCGCTGGATAGATTGCAAGAAAAATAACGTTCTAACGAAATTACGAAACCCATCTGCGATACACACGTTTTTATCTAATCTTGTTTATCTTTAAGTCCGATGACTTAACAACTATTGTCTAGCTCGTGTATCTTTTGAGAATGTTTCAGCAAAAACAGTATTTTCACCAAATCCACAGGAATCTGATTTTATTTTTTGGGTTAGCAGTTAATCCCAAAACAAATAAAACACCTTTTGTGAGTGCACAGCCTTCGCATCAAATGTCACTGTTTACAGATATGCTGAAAGAAAACATTTTCTTTCCTTATCATTTTTTAATCTAAATCAAATTTCAGCCTATGAATATTAATGTGACAAACTTAATAAGCCTACACAAAGCCAGTGAAGATGAGAGGATACTATCGAGGACGATCGCTGTCGAATTTAAAGCGGTGTGCGTTTTAAAATGCCGACTTTAGTTTCGGCGAGAGAAATGTTAGAATGTACGTTAGCCGGTACGGGATGTTAAAACAATGCGACGGTGTTGTACAAGTGCGGATCGGTTGGATGCGCGGGGTTCGTCGACCCGGTTGGTGGCGTGCCCCGTACCCCGCCCGCGGTCTCACTTTCGTTGCGCCCGCGCCGGCCGGCCGAGGCCTCCACGTGCCCTGAGAGCCACCATCGCGTCGTCGTCGGTGACGTCACCGCCGCGTCCCGACGCGACCGCGGCCGCGCTGTAGCGGAGACCCGGTAGAGCGTGAAGCTGTTTGTGCTCTTCATTAGGATCCCCATGGGAACCGTGTTAACGATGCACTACCACCGTCCATGTCCACGGCTTTTCTGTTCTCGGTCTACGCTTTAACGGGTTTATTTGTTCACAACATCCAGCGCGTTTACAGGAAAAGTGTTGAACAAGGCTTGTTCCGGTTCTGTGACCACCTTGCAAGGAAAACAATCAGGCCAAGCTTCAACGTCAGACCTAAAGAAAGTGAGAAATATTACGAGCTAGTGCAAATGTAAAGCAAACCAACGCATAGCAAGAGTAAACGAAAACACTAAACGGTGAATCATACGTAGGGCAAGTGCCGGTTTTCTCAAAGCTTAGCAAATCAACTCAGTACGTTCTAGTAAATAAACAAACCGCTAACCAAATTTGTAAATTGACGCACAAGTCTCCAAACTATACATGGTGCTCGTGAGCATTGCGAGAGATTTCAACCACGAATTCCAGAGGCTGTAAGAAGTAATAAATGTTATATGAACTTAGGTCGAAACACGATTTTTTTTTTATAATTTTCATACATAATAATTCCTAATGTCGTATAAACGTGCCTTAATAATAGTAAAAAAAATCGTGTTTCGACCTAAGTTCATGTAACATTTATTACTTCTTATAGCCTCTGGAATTCGTGGTTGAAATCTCTCGCAATGCTCACGAGCACCATGTATGTAGGTATATGAACACGATGAAATCCATGAATTAAATCACGGTTGTTCATCTTATTTCTAATTCTGTAAACCTTATTGCTGCCAGAAATTTGCCAAATTTCAGTTTTGTTCGAATTTTAGTGCTGTTCCCAATATAATCCTTGCGACCATTATGAACATGTAATTTTTCTAAACTGTTCATGTTTATGGTATTCGTTTTGAGTTTTCTCTCTGTGAATAAGATTGTCGACTATCGGAAATTACCAACTATTACATACTTATTTAGTTGAGGAATGACCGTCACAGCATTAATAGACGAGTGAGAAGCGATTTGAAGGAAAAGCACTATATTTGTCAGAATTCGAAGTAACGTCGCGCTAAAAGGGACGAACTGTTGAGTTAAGTGAGAAAATCTAGGCCCTAGGCGATGTCTGTACTTTTAATCAAGCGGATGCCGTATAGTATGGCATATAACAACAGTTTTGTAATACGATGTTGTGTCAGATTCAGAATCAGACCTCTTCATTCTTCAGTTTACGAGGCGAATAATGTATGATTACCACCAAACGGCCGGAATCTGAAAGAATTTTATGGTCTTTAAACGATACTGAACCTTACAGTCACTGTGTTTTAAGTCTACATTACCTTATTTTTGTATTCCGTGGTTGCGGGCGACGTACGTCACCTAGCTTTTGTACGCTCCTTGGTAATATAGACTTAAACACAGTGACCGTAAGGTTAAGTATCGTTTAAAGACCATAAAATTCTTTCCGATTCCGGCTGTTTGGTGGAAATCATGCATAAGGAAATAGGTTAATTTTTAAATGTCTAGGTAATGTACTAGGAACCTCTCATGGTTATATCCCGTCTAATTTCAATACTAAACTTGGTAAAAGTGGCATCGTAGCGTAAATATCGTTATGGATTTTTTTTCTGTGTAAAACGTTTCGTGTGTTCTGGCGACCCTTTTAAGGAATTCAAGCGCGATCTTATATGCTACATTGTATTGTATGTAAGTACTTTTCAAATTTCTGGCCGGATTAGCAATACAACGCACGTGAGTCGTGTCGCGCGCGAGATAGACTCAGTCTATTTTTAAATTCTTAATTTTATTTATGCACTAGCTTTCCGCCCCCCGCCTTTCGTTCGCGTAAATTTCGGATTTTGGGGTCGTAGGTTTCTGAGCCTATTCATTACAAACAAACAAAGTTTTCCTCTTCATAATATTAGTGTAGATGTAGATATCTAAACGCAAATATTTAACAGAATCCTTTTTTTTCAACTGTTACTCGTGGATAATGTGGCTTTCGAATGGTGCAAGAATTTTTAAAAACGGTCCAGTAGTTTCTGAGCCTATTCATTACAAACAAACAAACAAAGTTTTCCTCTTTATAATATTAGTGTAGATGTAGGTATCTAAACCCAATCATTTTACGGAATCCTTTTTTTTTTTCAAAATAAAATGTAGCCTATGTTACTCGTGGACAATGTGGCTTTCGAATGGTACAAGAATTTTTAAAAACGGTCCAGTAGCACAGAATAGATAATAGTACAAGTACAGAAGCCTCACTGCTTTGATTTTCACAAATGCCGCCTTTTTATGTGCCTACATAATTATTATTAACAAACGGACCGCACGCTAGCAGCCGACATTGAGCTCTCTGGCGCCGCGCGAAGGTCGACATTACTCCACACCTTGTCAAATGACCCGAAAATAGGGTTGTCAAGTCAATACTTTAATTAAATACCTACCTATTGTACATAACTATCCGCGTGGTGTCAGAATAGAATAACTCCTCTCAATTTCTTCCGTGGATGTCGTAACAGGCGACTAAGGAAATAGGTTTAGGTATGTTTTAGGCGACAGGCTAGCAACCTGTCACTATTCTACCTCTTCCATCTTTGCAAACCTAAAACTATGCTAGAAGTGACTGCAATATAAACGTAATCATGGTTTTGTCTATATTACTTTTCGTGTGCTCTGCCTACCCCATTTGGGAACACAGGCGTGACTGTATGTATGTAGGTATCTATCAGATTTATGTTATTTGTAATATTTAAGCCAAAGATACATTAGGCGACATTTGTTGCGTTACATTTGTCGTGCGACATGTCGAGCGATGTAGCGCGACGTCGCCGGACATCGCTCGACATGTCGCGCGACACGTGTATATACGCGGATATAAGCGGTTACACTTTTATTTATTCTATGACGCGGGGTCGAATATAATAATTTATATTTTTCATTTTCCAGACAATCGACTGCAATACAGAATATTTTAGATTCATTTTGCTAATTAAAATATGACACGCGTTTGTGATGTATAAACTGAATCGTGCTGCGTAAAAAAAGAGGCGCGCGTGCGCCGCGGGTCAGTGCGCGGCAACCACTGATTAGGCCTCATCGATGAGGTCGCCGATATGTACTTGTAGCTCAGCGGCGGAACGGCGGAGTGACACCCCCCTGCCAGTAGTCACTGAGCCTATTCATTACAACCAAACAAACAAACAAAAACAAACAAAGTTTTCCTCTTTATTATTAGTGTAGAAATAGGCTCCTAAGAGCACTTTTACTACACGTCATTTTTGAGTCTACCGGCGCTTAGGAAAGAAGAATGCGCCGGAAGAAACTTGGCAGTAAGTAATTAAAAAAAAAAAAATTAAATAAATTATTACTGTCACTTCTGGTGACAGGTATAGTCTAGGCTATCACGAGCGTCTCGTCTCGCGCGTTGTGGTGCTAGACGTACAGGTCAACATTACACAGTCAAATTAGCTGTTGTTCTACATTCAAATATGGAATAACTTACTGAAAGAATATCGCCAAATCATAAACTGAATTCCTTTAAAGCGCGTCACACACTAAACAGATACGGTAAGATATCTGTTACTGAACAGATCTGTCAATATCGCTCCCTATACAATTCAATGAGCTAACACACACAGCGCAGATTTACCGTCACGTATCTGTTGACACCAACATATGGAAAAATGGCATTTATACGCAGATAAAATATTATCGTATCGTACGTATGCGTAGTCCGTGACGGGCTTAAGGGTTGTGAAACAAAGTTGAATAAACGCAGAGCTCATGGATTGTATACCTTATCTTTAAAAAATATCTAAACTAGACCTAGTGCTTGCGCAACAGCCTGTTACGCGGCATGTTACGTAATAATGGTTGATAAAGATAGTCCAAAAATATTTTATTAAATTGATATTACTTACTCAAGTACCATCGCGAACAGGGATTGTTGAGCCACTTACCTATGTTTGTAACTTGGTCGTGTAATACTAGTCCGTCACATCGGTCATTGATTACACGTCTAAATTGCGAACAGTGGCAAGTGGCTCAACAATCCCGGTTCGTGACTGTACTCTGTGTCGGTTCGTACTTTCAACTGTAGTGTTCAACTAAACACTGTTTTGAAACGAATTTGATATACACATTTAATAAAGGTCTAAGTTAAAAGTTATCTGATAGGCTTACTCGATTCAGACTAAGCATAGTCGAGGAACGAAAGTCCACGAACACATCTAAATTTTCACACCTGTACCGGCTATTGTACAGTCGACGAAGAAATTGGTCTGCCCCCTCAAGATCGATATTCATTTGAACCTCATGAAACAACAAGGTCGATTTCCCCTCGCCATAATATTATGACAGTCACAATGTCAACCTTGTGACAATTTTGATCTCACAGAAACTTTTGTCAAAAGTGGTAGACCACTTCCTTGGCCCACCGTACAAATCACTGTAGACATTTTGGAAATATGAAAGTCGATATACGTGTACATTACTTTTACTAAATTCACTGGACATGTTAATTTACATAACTAGCCTGATCCGTAAAATATCAAAATTTGCTAAACATTTCTATTGGGCAGTTCTGAACTGGAATGATTTCTTTGTTTGACATTTCGGTCGCTAAAAATTATGATGGGTATGATTTTCGACTGATTTGGGCGTGCTTAACTCGACTTTGGCATTGTTATATGAATTCAAGATGTTCATTCAATGTCAGTTTGACATTTTAGTCGCTAGTCGTCGTGATGAACATAATTTTTCACTTTTGAACTCTAATTTGACAAAGTATGTAACTCTTTATTGTACAAAATATTCATGACGAAATAACAATTGTTTTGTGAATTCGAGATTTAATTTGTCATATTGACGTTTTGTTACTACTATTTAGATTTGGATATGAGTTTCGACTCATTTAGCAGTGCTGAACTCGATTTTGACATTATTCAGTGTTAGAGATGTTAATTGTTTGGCCACGATGGGTTTAATTTTCAACTAGGTATTTCGACAGCGCTCATCTCGTATTCCGCACTATTTTTGAAACATTCAATGGCCATAAAAGTCGCAAATCGTACTAGTTATGATTTTGCCGAACAAATTCTTATGAACCATTATTATGACTATTTCACGCTTCGCACCCATTTCTAGCATAATTTTAGGTTTGAAAACAGATAGAACAGGTAGTCTTCAGTTAAACTGATCAATTACACCACGTGTCCACAATTCGTAAATCCCCAAAATTCGTGTTAATCGTTGATAAATAAGACGAAAATCATACCCATCATGATTTTTAGCGAACTAAAAGTGAAACTGACAAATCACACCACAAATCCAAAAAAAATGGGCAACATTCGAGTTCAGCACCACCAAATTAGTTGAAAATCATAGCAATCATGATTTTTACGGACTATTTTTTTTAACAATCCTGAATAAAGTTACTCCTTATCCATTATAGAAAAGAAGTTGAGAACATAAAATGGCGTGAATTTTTTTTTTATTTAACTTCTCTTTTTGAAATCGGTTAAAACCTTAAATATTAAAAACTTTTAGAATGTAAATGGAACTTTGTTTGTTAGTTCGTTAGCTATGTTCAGTGTCTTATGTACAGTTTATGTGTCCAGTGTCTTTTGTAACGTTATTGTGTTCGGCAAGTTTCGTTGCTGACTGTACCTTCGGTGAAACAAAGTATTTTTTTTTTTATTCTATCCACGGAGCTATTTTTAGAACCTAATACAAATCACACCGAACCCAAACTTCCAGGCTTCATAGAATCTATTTGGATATAAATGAACGAGAACAGTTTTTTTTGGTTTAGCAACGCAAATAACAAGTAGCCAGCGTCGAGTTGAGCGATGATCAGTGTCAAAGTAAATCCAAAATTAAAGCAAATTTTTGTCTCAAAGAATTATTATGTGGGGGTCAGTAACTCGTGTTGTTCTCGATGTATAATGCAATTCAGCCGTCAGTTACACGAGCGGGCAAAGTAACGGTGTCGAGTATTGAAGTTCAGAGGCGGTGGGTCATCGGGCGCGTGGCGACAATTAAAACCGGGATAAGTGTTGCGTATACCTGCGAGATGAGGGCGCCACGGTCGATACGGGGGCCGCGGGCGGGGAGGCATCCAGTTAGGAGTTTAGAATACAACTTGCCGAGTATTGATGTCTCCCAGGCTATTTTTATTACGAGAAAGAATCACATGAAGGATGTCTACGGACTTGCGATTGCGCCGTGACGGCTGATTCTGATTCTTTAACGCGAACCATTGTGTTAATCTAGCTGGTGAAACACGGACACATTTTCTTAAGAATGTATACTAAAAATAGGTCCTTTATCGAAAATCCATGTAGAAGTAGAATGTTGTTAAAAATAAATAAAGATATGTAACGTGTCCGCGGTCTACGGTGACAAGAAAGCCAGCAATAAATGCTGTAATAAACTAATGTCATGCTTAATGAGAAAGTACAATGAAGTGCACATAACAAACACTTCTCCATTCCAAAAAAATCAATGTTATTTATTTCTGTAATGGAGTCGTGCTATGAAGAGTAACGAAAAGAGATTCATTTTATAATGTAAATTTAGCACACTTTTGGACCCGAAGCCACATAAGCCAAACCAGTTCTTTCAATGATTGATTTCGAACAAGAGCTTCCATTTGAGACAACTTTTTTTGTTCATAGCAATTACTAACATCTCATACATTTGAACGTAGTAGGTACTATCGAATCAACTGACCCACCACAGAACATTGTCACAATAAACGTCATTAACATTAACTTTGTCAAGCAATGCAATGTCACTATGACGTTCACTGTGAATAGGTTCTATTGTGGGTCAGGAATCAATGGGTTCGATGGTACAATCGAGGCGCGTGCTTATGGCAAGCGGCGCGGCGCGGCTCACCGTAGGAACGTTTAAAAACCTGACCGACAACCCCTGACCACCGGCCGCTTGATCGCGGTAGGCGCAAGTAGCTGACAACCTGGGGCTAATGAATTAAATCAAGATATAATCACTATGCCATGGAATGTTGTGTATGTGTATTCGTTGTATACATATCTACAAAATTATATGACGTCGGTAGACTTAAATCGATACTTGAACGAGATAATATCTCTAAAAAAACGGATTCCTGCTAACGACAGCGATATCATTGTCAAATATTTTATTACAGAATATCAGAACGATATCTTTTGTGCCATGTAACGCATATAACTAAAAATAGTAAAGCTTAGCTATCAAATGTATACCAAATATAGCAGGCATTACGTCCCCTTTGAGGACACAAAGACTAAGGTACTATTTATTACCTAGTATTCTCGCGTCTGCAAAGTTCGTGGGTACATGGAGCTTTCAGGTAGAGGGCTAGAGGGTCGCCTAATGAAAGTCGATGAGATGAATGTTTCGGCTTTAATTAGAATTGATTAAAGTCGCCAGTCGCTGCGTATCAACTGTACCGCAGACTGGCGCTTTTCAAATTCGACGGTTAATCGAAGGGTGAGATCAGTAATTTGAGCTGCTGTGGGAGGGGGACACGTATTAGTTTGACCGGCGTTCAACAATGGGCATTTGTAGGTATGTATGTAATGTCGGCAGAAGCGGATAATACGTATCCATAGATTAATATAATATTGAGATATCTCACACATTCGTGTTTATCATACATATACTTGCCCCGACCGGGGATCGAACACGGGGCCTCAAACTTCATTGTCAGGTTATGTAAACCAGTGGTCTATCCAGCCGTCTCGATTTCATTTACGAAAGTAAAAAAAACATAAGCAGTTTCGCTAAAAAAGCCTTAATAAAATATGTATTGGTATGCATTTTATAAATTCTTAGATACACAAAGTAAGCATTACATTTAATAAAATTTAAAAGAAAGCGAACATGCACGAAAGAGACAACTAGGGACACGAAAATCACTACGGGTGCTGACTTTGGGATTCCGTTCGCGATCCAATTTGTTTGCAAAAAATAATGCATTGTGTTGGATTTACAAGGTAAGCAATAATAATACACGGGCTGCCATAAAATTGTTAGCATAATTGCTAACATCGCGCTGTTGACAGATCCGTTATCAGCGGCTTATCAGTGAATTATAACTCTGGGCGAACATAATGGCTACTTACTCTAACGATTTCAAGAAAAATGCGTCTCTTTATTATTATTACAGTACTCAAACCTGCCCAAACAGTTTATTTTGTAGTCAAACAAAATTTTTATAAATCGCTTTATTGTAAACATAAAAAATAGAATAGCTCAATAACAAAGCGGAAATGTGTTGGACATAAAAGGCTACTTCCGTACAGCGGGGATCACTGTGCGTGACTTGTGATATTCGATAGTTCTGCATTCAATAAATTAGCATGGCCGATGGGTATGCAAGATCGTCTACGACAACGAAAGCAATTACGAAGTTAAGGTTGATGCCGGTGTTGTCGGAGTGGGCAAAGAAATTGGCATCGTCGCGTGTTCGCGTGAACCAGTTCACCTTTGCTGTGCGAGGGCTCGGATCGATTGCTAAGCGGGCGGACTGTGTCTTTTCATCCCGACACTTTTTGGAACCATGACAACAAAACAAAATAAAGATTGATGGGAACATTTAAGAAGAAAGTGCCCATTAATATCGTGGTTTTATTAGATTTACAATGAATTAATTTCGGTTTGAGTAGCACAATAATGTGGTTATGGGCTGTTACGCAGACCACTATTCCAAACACTACTTAGATAAATAAAGGTCACAATTTTCCCAGAAACCCGGGTACGGTTCAATTTGTATACGTTGATATACGTTTTGCTTGTAGTGAATTAAAAATATACGAACTTGCAAATATTAATTAAATATTCTATAAAAAAAACGGAATGTGTTCAGACCAAAACATTTCGTCAACAATCAACGGGGTTTAAATTTCATAGTTTTACTTCAATGCATGCGGCAGCTTCTATTTTAAATACAAAACTATGATCTTCCGCCTTATAAAACAGCTCTGTAAATCTAGTGAGTCCGATGCTATAGGTAGTTACAGTTAGAATAATTCACTATTTATAAAAAGGGAGCACACGTGCGATAGCCATATGGGTTAGTCCACTCCACGTGACGCAAACGTAATTTAAGGACTACAAGTAGTACCTACATATACATATACTTGTTCAGTAAAACTTGTGTTCTGCCCATTATTGCTGTCTTAGTTGTTGGTACCACGTGCGTGACTGATACGAAAATCGATAGCAAATAATATTACCTACTTGTAATTTTCATTTCAAGGACTTTTTGGAAGGTTTACAGAGATTCCCGAATGGTTAGGAAGTGTGGCGAGTACGCAATGGGTACAGTGAGCAACACATGCATCCAATCGTTCGAAACAAAATGTATTGTCGTTTTGCAGCACATACAATACATGTATTAGATTAGGCGACGCGAATAATCGTGTATGCATATTACCTACACAACAAGCAATTCGTTTTAAGAATTTTAGTGTTAATATTAAGATTACCAAGACATAAGAGGTTTAAAGGTATGCTTTAGGCGAAATGCAAGCAACCTGTAACTATTATACTACCTATTCCATCTGTTTTCAAATCAAAAATTATTGTAGAAGTGGCTGCGAAGCGTAAAAGTAATAATGTTTTTTTCTGTCACGTTTCGTGTGCTCTGTCTACCCCGTTTGGGAAAATAGGCGTGATTGTATGTATGTATAAGAGTCCTATTTATCACTTAGATTTAAGAAAACTTTTCATTTAGGCCTGGAAAAAATATCACGCGTCGTAATAACATAGTCTTTCAAGGTTCACACTATTTACAACGCCAAATGCGAATTTAAATATTTTGAAGCCTATTTTTTTGGCAAATGACACGGACAATGAGATGCGTCAAGGAATGTTTTAAACCAAATTCACTCACTTTGATGCTTATCAGCTAATTGTATGAGGGGGTTGGGGAGGTCCCGCCGCCGGTAAAAGCACATGACTTTTGCTTCCACGTTGCCTGACGCCGTTTTGTTCAGCTCTTCTATCCGCCGGATTTGGTACGGAGACGTCGACGACGTCTCGAAATAGACGCAGTCTGTGAACAAACAGGAGTAAGTTGTTATATCTAGCTTCAACTTTAACCCATTCTTGGTCACTGTGCCAATTTGGGAACACTTAAAATTAAGGGAAAAATTTAAATTGTTGACGCTAAATGTAATATGATTGGGTACAGTTTTATAATAATAAATAAATCTCCACCTTGTCGACAATAACGTCGCTCCAAACTCTACCGAAAAGGTGAGAAAACTCGCAAAAATGCCTAAAAAAAAAAATTTTTTTTTTCTCATTTCCTAATTCCTTTTATCCTCTTTAATTATAAAATCAACAAATTTTTGATGAATCTCTGCTAGTTTCATTTTGACCATTAATGGGTTAATCTGAAGGTATGGCATCTGATTTATTTCGAAATTATTCTTAACAGTTAAGATTGGCGCTATAGTAATTTTTAGGTTATGCATTTCATAGCAAGACAATAATGTGGTTCAGGAAATCTAAATCACATAAAAAACTTTGGACGTCTCTTTCGTTCGAAGCAGGAAAGGAATAGTGTTAATTGCGTGTGGCTAAACTAACAAGGAAATTCACAAGAGTTGATTAAAACATGCTTCATTTTAAGTCAAATCTATCCTGAAAGTGTTCCACAGTTGAATTGCCATGTTTTCAAGTCGAAGCGTGGAAAGTAGTTGGAGCAGAACGGATGGCCGGTCTCTATCGGTGGGTACCTTACCTACGATACTTAAGCCAGTTGCTTGTACCACATAACAACTAAAAATGGCGCCTATTACCGTTACACCACGCAGCAATACAAAATAGTTAACGCACACTCAAAGCGACGCTCCAGACCTTTCATTCTAAACAATGCCTATGTGACCACGTTAGTTTTGGACTATTAATCTTGTGACAATACTGTTCTTGCCTTTCTCTCGTTTTATAGACGTCTGTTGACGGAGTGCTTTGTGTCTACCTACCAGTGATCACATAGGAACCGTAAATTAACTAATTACGCGACCGATGTATGGTTAGCCTCATATAGATAGACTGTGAAGATAATTAAGTAATAATACTAATGAAATGGTACATAAGACTAGGCATGTTTGCGAATAATGTTAGCAGATATCATATTTCATGAATAGGAGTTTCCATTCTAGTGCGACTCCGAGGTCACCTAAAATTAACTTACGATGAGACGTTTTGATCCAACGTGAATGATATAGGTAGATGGCGTGAATGTTTTATTCAACATTACATGGAAGATCATTGAAAAAAATGTTTACAGAAAAATGGACTAGATACGTTTTTCTACAGAAATGTTAAACAAGTGCTAGGCATAACAGAGTTAAGGTGATAATGATAACATTATTCTTGACATTAACCGATATCGAAGTTAAATTTAACGCTGGCTATACAGATTAAATTCTTGCCTTAGGGATGCCTACAGATCCTTGTAACGAACACCTTTAAGAGTTTTCAGTTTATTACCCAGTAAGCAATAAACAAGAGCTGCGATTCCCGCAGACTTGTACAAATCTAGATTACAGAGTATAGTACCATCCCGCCCGCGACCTGGCTGGCGGCTATAAGAACAACACTCGTAGTTTAATACCGATAGGTAGGCAGTAGCTAGCTATACACATTGCTGTAGTGGTTCATCTCTAGATACGTACCGAAGCAATGGCGGATATGTCTCTAGCGAATCGCCTATACATATTTACTGGCGGTAGCTATGTAGGTATATAAGTTGGGGCATTATGCGGCTGATAGCGATGTTAACGTCCGTTCAGTTTTGCCAAGACTTTGGTGTATTTTTGGAACGTGTCAATAAGTAAGTGTATATTAAAATTAGCCTGGACACGTCATCGGGAGAGTACCTACCGGAGTGATTGAATTCGCTCTCGATGAGATTTTACAGAGCGATTCGTTGTTTAGATAGCCACATGTTTAGCGAATCTGAACGGTTTTAATACGTCATATCATCTATGAACGAAAACCTTGGTTTTTACAGGTTTAGCGTATTCAGTAGAAGTCTCCCGCGAGAAAAAAAGTAGCGAGAAAAAGTAAAAGCACAATTAATCATGCTATTACTTTTCGTATTTTTTACTTTCCTATTCATTGTATCTAATAGGTAGGTTTAAATCAACAACCATTCTGTTTTTTCACCAGAGGATAGTATAAGATAGTATAATATAAATACAAGTCTTCGTTAGAAATGTTTTGAATTAGTGGCAAAAATCAAAAGGGGCAGAACTGCTGGCCGTTGTAAACGGGCCGGCACGATTTCAACTCTCGTTCCTTCTACTGTGGCCGGTGGAAAAGTAGACATCTTTAGTTAGTGCTTTCACACGCTTGGAGGAGTTGCTTAGCCCTGCTCTGTACATGGCGCCAAGGGCGTTCTCAGGATTTAGTCTAAGCTCAGGTGCTTGGTTATTTGGTAGACTTTTTAGCATGCTTTCCCTGAGGTGAAATTTTGATGGCCCTTTATTAATATTTGAGTATCTTGATTTTGTTTACTATTATATTGACATGTTTTGACGACCCCTATTAATGAGACCAGTACAGGTACGAGAGATTTCTAAAGAAGGTAACGTCTCATGTAGACGTAGATCAATGGAATTGTCTACGAATATTCTTGCGATATAATACAATAAATTTGTCTCGATACAAGTAATCATTCAACTCTACTCATGTTTATGAAAATTATATAAATTATAGCAGCATTTAGGACTTTACTGTAGTTACAGACGATTATCTTACTAATATTATAAACGTGAAAGTTTGTGAGTATGGATGGATGGATGTATGTATGGATGGATGGATGTTTGTTACTCCTTCACGCAAAAACTACTGAATGGATTTTCATGAAACTTTACAGTAATGTAGCTTATACATCAGAATAGCACATAGGCTACAATTTATAAAGATTTTGTTTGAATTTTCCAAAATATGACGATAAGTGTCGAGAAAGTAGGAAAAAATCAAATGTCTGCTGGCTATTCTGGCGGGCGCTTCCTAATAATAATTCCGAAATCTCTTCTGTGTTAGCCCGAATTTAACGCGTGCGAAGCCGCGGGCAGAAGCTAGTCTTAGATAATATTGAAAGCATAGTTTTCTTACAATTTCCCATTGACTACCACGGTGTCTCTCTCTCTCTCTACTCTTTATACCTCTATATAATCTAACACGCGCTTGTGTTACCACCGGGCGGTTGTCGTCTCTGTCATGCTTGGACTTTTATCAATAGTACTGTTCGCGTTATTGGTTACACCATGTGTGCAGCATCAAGTAAAAGTTAGCTGCGGTGAGCCCCTTTAGTATCTTGATTTCGTTCGTTGTGATTCGAGTTGAAGGGGGCGAGGGAGTTGTCACCTGGTTACGCTCGTTCACATACAAAGGAACGGAAAGAGGTTTTAGGCACATCGCGAACAAGGATTGTTGATCTATTTGCCATTATACTGGTAATTTCATCGCCAAATAAGCTCCTACGTCAGGTAGGGCATTAGCCCTAAGCCCTAGTTATATATATTTATTAATAACACATGTGAAAGTGCTAACTCTCTTTGTTGGTTACCTATCAAGCTTCAATCTCAATCGATTTCTACAAAATGTAGGCCCGCTTTTTATCTCAGAAAAATGTAGTTTCTGCAGAACAGCATAAGCGAATCCGAGGGCAGCGGCTAGTTGTCTACGTTTTATGAACAAGGTATAGAAAAATATTATTACCAGATTAAGTTTTGAACACCGGCTAACGGCTGTCCCTAGACGACGATGGGCAGTAGCTAGCAGCTAGCAGCAACCAAGAAAGGGCCGTGGGATCGAGGCTATAGCATGGTCGTCAGTCAAGTTTCATCAGTTATACGGCGGGCTATTATGGTGTAATCTAATCATCTCATTAACAGCAGAAATAACACTACGAGCTCTTATCGACTCACTGATTCACGCTGACAACAGATTGTCAAAAAAAACCGGGAGAGCATAAGCTCTAGGCTCTGGCTATTCACTTGCTCACGTTGTATATGTACAATTAGTAGTAACATACTTAACTATACACTTAGACGAAGTTCGTTAATTTTATCTGTACCAATACTGATTGTAAGTGTAATATGTCCACGATGGTACGGTAACTGTTACAATAAATACTTTTGCTCTTAGTCATATCACCTGCAGGATTTCAATTCATCCTCAACTGATCGTTCACATGTCAAACTAGCTGTTGCCCGCGACTACATCTGCGTAGAATTCGCTAATAGCTATCTCACTGAACTATGCCTTTTCAGGGCTAAAGAGTAGAGTATGTCTTTCCGCGGGAGCCCATTTTATATGCATACCAGACTTACTTTTGCATTTATAACAAGGAAGAAGGGACGAACGAGGTTGCAGCATATTATTACGTAAACTTAGGCATTTCTAAACGTGTAATTGGATATTAGTCATGCGCTAGCTAATGAATATTCAATAAATTCAGTATCTTCTTACACTTACTGTCTTGACAAAGCAACTCTTTTAGCAGGAAAGGATGATAAAATTGTCCATTGTGACGCTACCGTATCAGAGTCACTTTACGTAGAAAACTTATGATAGAGACATACCACATTGCATACGTAACGTATACATAGAGCTACCAATTAGTTGATCCCTGATTAATAAAAGCCACCATATCGCCGAGAGCTCAATTTGAATTGCACGATTATACCTACTTCCAAATTTGTGGTTTTTTCCAGGATAAAAAGAAGCCTAGGTACCTATGCACTTTCTTGTGACTCAAGCTGTCTATACTAACACTAACGCACGCAAGAAATGATAACAGACAGAAAGACATTACTTTCACGTTTATAATACTACTACAGATAAAAACACTTAATTTTATAGTAAACATAGACATAACATGGTAACAATAACTACCTTGCATTACGGAGTACCTAGATTTTTTATTTATGAATTACTAGCTTTCCGCCCGCGGCTTCGCCCGCGTGGAATTCGGTTATATTGCGGTATAGGTAAAGCGAACACTCCCTCGGGAACATCAATTGTTTTCCGGGATAAAAAGTACCGACTTCTAACTTTACGTCTGCAAAATTTCAAAGCAATCGGTTCCGTAGTTACGGCGTGAAAGCTGAACAAACAAACAAACTCACTTTCCGATTTATAATATTAGTAGGTATTGTTTGTCATACCTAGAACATCATAGCAATGTCGTATTTTAATATAAAGTTATTATGTAAGTGAATACCTAGGTATGCAAATGAGTTTTCATGTCAAGTATCTATTGAATAGTCAACTCAAATATCATGTCTACCTATTCAACTATACCTTGGGTTTCCTTACTTATATTATTAGAGGTTGTTTTATGGGAAACCCGAATCGAATATTAGCATTAGTGTGGTCGTGGTGTGGCCGCAAGAGCGAAGCTACTGCAGTTGACAAGAAAGTGCTGCTCATCAGGTAGTTACCAAGTAAATACAACTGAGTTTATAATATCTATAGGACCTTCTGTTCAAAAATCTATAGGTACAGAGGCCATTTGTATTGTGCTTTCTTGTCTTGTTTTCTTAGGGTAGATGTTCAAAGAATGTGTGCCAAATTTCAAGCTCCAATAGATTTGATCATCGATCTGTCAGTCACAAATGGCACTGTTTTATGGATGTAAACAGATTGGGAGCCAGATCCAATGTTTGTCTCTATGCAACGACTACAACGATCTTGCGTGCAAAAGGTTCATTGTACTTTACCTACTGTTCGTGTAGTACGATCTAAGACCATAGATCGCTTAGTTAGAGTAAAAGCGATTTTTGTTTAAGTGGTTTAATAGACAATCAGAAGGCATAATCAATATTATCATGACCTTGGCGGCAATGGTGATGTCTCCCAGGTCACTCAGCAGAACTGATTTTCCAGGATTAAGTCCACAGTAAGTTTGGAGATTTTTACGGTTTCAAAAACATTTCTTAATGGCGACTGATCTAAAACGATCGGGATTTACATTACAACATCTTTCTAAACTATTTACTAAACAAGAATGCGCGTAAAAGAAACTGCACCTAGGTATATGGTTGGTTTTCTTGCAGAGGGATATGTTAGTGGTCTGATCTTAGATTTTTCAAGAAATCTTATGTACCTACCATAACATAAATGTTTTTCGTTTTAATAGACCATCAGCTGTGTGATACAAGGTTTTGGATCAAAATTACTGCATATTATAAGCCTACTATAGGTAGGTAATATGATAAACGCGAAAGTTTGTATGTTATGGCATGAATGAATTTGCGGTAGTTTGGGTGTGTGGGGACGTTTGTTACTTTATCGCGGAAAATTTCAGGATGGATTAAAAAAACTTTACGACAATTTAGGTACTTCATACACAAGATCAACACACTTTTAGGCTACTCCGTGTAGGTACTAATCTTGTGCAGATCAAGCAGCTGAAGCTAGTAAATACGTAGCCATACAAATTAGTAATTCATCATTTATAAGTTTGGAACATCGACAACAAATCGTCAAAAATATCCAAAATTCATAAAATAATCTATCATATCGTAAGACGGCGTACCTAGTTTCTTTGCCTATTTGTATTTGTACTACCAAGTTTACGACATCGACAATGACCACTGGTTTTAGTGTCTGTAAATAAAGTAGTAGAAAGGTATAGTAAATGCATATTAGACCGTTGACCGAGAGCATAGAGACGAGCTAGTGATGTCACTTTACTAGAAGCAAAACACGGACATCTCTAACTGTCCTCGTACGATATTGTTTGAGCTGCTGTAAACAGTGCAGGGAGTAAACAAATAGGTAGTGCAGGGTTTTTCTTAGACTTCGATGTTTTGGTACGTTTAGGTCAGTCTTACGACAGCGCCAAACAGCATGACAATGAGGTATTGTGGACGATCATTCATCATTCTTCATTGTACACAAACTCGGCGTTATAGCAGGAGGTCCACTCCGCAGTTTATGTATGCTCTGCAGGTGAGACCTCGTGAAAGGTCTACGGCAAGTAGGTCACAGTAGAAAGAGACTGAACTTAACATGTACAGTCACGAACCGGGATTGTTGAGCCACTTGCCACTGTTCGCAATTTAGACGTGTAATCAATGACCAATGTGACAGACTAGATGTCAGGTATTGGATTAGTATTACACGACCAAGTTACAAACATAGGCAAGTGGCTCAAAAATCCCTGTTCGCGATGGTACGGGAATGGACCTTATGTACGTAATAATTACCTATTTGGTGGCCATCGGTAAGTTAATGTTTTGGAAGCTTTAATATTCTTTTTTCAGTGAGATATACAAACAGTGAGTATACCTACGAACAGCGTGTGGGGAAAGGAACACTGCACTCATCATAGAGATCATGAGGCAATGTAAAGGCAAACTCCATATCAAAAGGAGACCAGTGTCTAGAATTGGGATTTTTATAACTACTTTGTGATGCAATAATAAAAATTCGTATTTATCGTATTAACGTACCATACATGTGTTTAATTGATGAACTAATCAGGTATAGGTTCAGGGACGAGTTCGCCGTTGTACTTGGTTCCTATGTTCGTAACGTATCTACCAACCCCGCGAGAGACCTCAGTCGCTTTAGAAATTGTCGGTGAAATTATAATTTACGCCGACTGACTGGTCGGTCGAGTTTAGCCAGAGACAGGTCCAGTTCATTGTTCAGAAACATACTCGGTTATTAGTACCTACCTGTGGCTTTCACTTATACTCGACGCACAACAGGCCATGGCGACTTCTAGACTCGATTGGTGTAGTGTAGAAATCTATCCCCTAACAACGTTCAATCCAATTTATTTTGGATTGATTCAATAAAACGACACATACATACATATACTCACGCCTGTATTCCCAAGAGGGGTAGGCAGAGCACGTGAATTCGAAAATCCAGTGCCACGTTTAGCAATTTCAGGGTAACCAGATGGTTAAACGTGATATTGCAGTGGTGGTTGGTGGTCAATAAAACGAATATACCTAATTTAGTCCCTGAAATTAGTCAATCCTTACATGCACGATTTTTTTTCGAATTTAATTTTTACTACGAGCTAGATATTCGGTGAAGGAAAACATCGAGAGGGAACTTTCATACAGCGATGGAGTAATTCAATGCTGTGTGTGAAGTTCCCAATCCGCGCCAGGCCTGCGTGGGAACTATAGCCCAACCCTTTTCATACTGAGAGGAGGCCTGTGTAGCAGTGGGACGTATTTAGGCTGGATTATTATAAGTATATTTTTCACATAAAAATTGGTCAAAAGTGATGTATTTCAAGACTAAATTGAATTTTTGTCTTTTTGAATCAAGCCTTCAATATTCTTGATTTTGTTTTGTTGGTTTAAGCAGGAGTAAACATGGCTTCCTTGTTGTCAATCTAATAAAGTGTAATAATCTTTATTCAACAGCAAAACAATAACACACTTTCAATTACAGAAATTAAAAGGCATGGGGACAATAGGTGGTCTTATTGCTACAAAGCTACCTATCTCTCAAAACTTTTAATGTTGTTAATGTAAGTGGTATGTATTTGGCTACTATGTGTATGTAGTGGTATGTATGTGGCTACTATGATAAACAATGTACCTAATAGAGATAACATAATTAAGACAAAAAAGGTAGGTAGGTGTATGTGTGATCAAAACACCAAATTAAAAGGTATAAATGTTCTCCTCCCAGTAACTTTTTTTAAAAATCTTTTCCATATTCTTACAAAGTAACAATAACAAAAAGATTGATAATCCATGCTGCTCACATTGCATATTAAAATGCTATGTTATTTATGACTATTAAGACATACAATTTGTTTCAGTCAAAAACCTGTCTCATTCATAGGTCAGGTACAGGTATGTGACAATACAATGAAGCAGACACAAATATGCAAACATGTCCCAAAACAATTTTCTTTTTATAAGGTTAAGGATCAAAAAAGTTCTATTTACTACAAAATAGGAGCATCAAGTTTGACCTACCTAGTACAGAGTATTTATTTTACAAAACATTTACTCTAATATGTACCTTGCTGTAGTAGCATAAGGATCATTTTTCAAATTAAGAAATTTGATAAGTCATACAGGTTGTGTGTTGTTGATTCTATAGTTCTATACTTTTTAATCCTAACACCAGACAGTATGTGTAATTGGTTCTAACCAAACCATATGTGTAATTGAAGAAAGTAGATTTGAATAAAGTACCTAAACTAGAGACCGATAGGTACTTAAAAGATGGTAAACAATCTTGACATGTCTTTTTATTTAAACATACACTTTATAAATCAAAATCTTTACATTTTACAATTTAGGTATGAAAAAATCATTTACTTTCATAATTGAATTGTATATTGCGATTTTCATTTTAAAAACTGTGTATTTCAATAAAAAGACATGTCAAGATTGCTTACCATCTTTAAGTACATATCGGTCTATAGTTCAATGTTAGAATTAATGTTAGTCAAAAACTCAATGCATTTGAATCATTTCCTGACCAAATTTTGACCTCTGCAGACCACTGGTTGGGAACAAGTTTAATGGTCTTCCAACGGCATATTCTACTGAGTTTTGAAGAAATGTTAGATCTACATAAAAATGATGATTTTTATTTCTTATGTACATACTGTCAATTCCTTGAAGGTCAGCAGGAATTGCTTTAAAGAATATGTCCATTTTTGTACTTTTAAGTCATTCTATAGTTCACATTTTAAGGTGTTTTGTACAATAGGGATTACCATACATACATAGTTACAGAGCTATTTCTTTTTTATGGCCTTCACTCTTGCTGTTTTAGCAAGAGGTATTATCATGCCACGAGGAGATAATTCAGTTTGTGTTTTTTTGGCATTGACTGTCAAAGCTGAAAACTGAAAAAAGTTGCTTATCCAACTGTCTGTGTTTTAAGCAAAACAATTAGGATTATACCCATGTAAGCTAAAAATAAAGGACAGCAGGATCTCACAATGTAAGTCTAGCAAAAATCTAAACAACATTAGATCTGAAACCTATATGACACTGGCAGTCATGGATTAAAATGATATTTCTTACTTCTACTTTTAGTAGGTACCAAACAAAATCCAACATTTAAAAAAGGAGGTTACACACAAATGGCAATAATGACAAGTCAACGAACTCTTGACTTTCACTTGGCTGAAGGCTAGACATATTATTAAATAAAATAGTAGATAGCAACACTTGTCATGATTACCCAAGTCTAGTTCAACAGGTTTTGGTTTTAATGTCATTTCGGTGGTTGTCCCTAGCATATGAATACAGTAATTTAGGCTTAGCATATAGGAATCATACATTGCAGTCCCTTGTAAGTAAGACTTTCAAGGTCTGAAACCTTGTTTCTTCGATTTAAGAGACAATCTGTAGCATAACCTAACCTAACAACTGAAGCCAATTTTTTAGTACTTTATCATTATCAGACACACTAAATGATTACATAAGGATTTAAATAGAAAAGAACTAAACATGTTGCAAATACCTGTGACATTTGAGGTTGAACAAAATCAATAGGTTAAGGGATTAACTGCCTAAGGCCAACCAAATACTTTATGGAAACAAGCTACCACGGATGAGAATTATGGTGAGGATAGATATTTCAAATTGGAAAATGTTACAGTTTCAAAAACTGTTCAATTTATTTAGATAAGTTGAAACTGAGTAATAAAGATTTATACAATGTCAAACTACCATCATATCATTACTTCGAAAACATCAAATTTCAATTAAATTTACTGTCAATCATTAGAACATGTAAGTAAACAAACAATAGGAATAAACACAAATTTTAATAAATATTATATTTTCTTAATTACAAACCAACGGTTTAATTAATAAAAAGGTTTTACTCTAGTTGTAATGAGAATGAGCAATATTAGTAATATTTCAAAAAAATATTGGCACAGGTAACACAGATCATAATGGGCTGTTATAATTATATCATAAGCAGGTATTTCAGTGTGATAGAAAAAGGAACAACTGATTAGCATTCGGCGCGCGATCACGGGTACGACTGTGCACGAGGCTCGGGCGGCGCCGTTCCACCAGCCGAGCCCCCAGCACACCGCACAAAACACTACCCAAGTCCAACGCAAAATAAACCTACCATCATCAACATCGTCCTGGTCCCACCAGAGTTACCCTCATTCATCACTAATCGAGGCTCAAACACCGCAAACTCACATGAAATTGTTTTGACAACATCCAATATAACCTAAAATCTTGTGTCAAAACCGTCCAAACTGCGATAAATAATCCCGAAAAACCATATACACTGTTAGGCAATTGATGCTCCTCCATGCCTAACCACCCGCACTCAGTACGCAAGCCGATACAATGATACCTAGATGCAAATGCTAATGTCCTATTTGACGAAATTTAGTATAAATATAACTTTCCCTAAACATCATACAGCTTTGATCAAATTCGTCGAAAACTTCTTATTTTCGTGATATAAAGAACATACACACGGGATGTAACATTAACTAATTAATGCGACCGATTAATAAAGGTACCACAATCAAAGCAAAGCACCGCTAGTCGGCTGGCGGTGAACCGGCGAAGCTACAACAAAAATAACCAATTATTGCTACTTACCGCCGACTCTGTACATATTCGCAGCCATTTTTTATACACAATCACTATTCATTAACACTTAAATAATCTACATCTGACACAATTATTAACTATAACACTATGTAATTGAGCTTTTACAATGTTTTTCATCACGTTAACTCCGGACGCCTTTCGCTGATCGCCATTTTCTTTCACACTACTAATTTGGCCAGTGCGCAGTCGCACTTTTTACTTTTTAGCGTAAACTTCCTGCTCTTAAAACAAAGCAATGACATGTTCCTAAAATTTTATTCACTAATTACATAAAGACGACAGCGTAGTAAAATTAAAATACGAAATATTTTACAAATCATGTCCCTAATTGAAATATAATTTACTATGCCCTAAAAATAAAAAAAATATTTCATTCAATAACGTTTCGTCCTTTCCTGCACGCAACTGTCCACGATGATTTACTAACAAAAAAACATGAAAAAATTCGATTCAAGCACTTGAAGAAATAATACGCTCTATTTAACATTATAAACATAAAATTTTAAAATATTTTAAAAACATTATTGAGCTTTTATTTTAAAATAAAATATTTTTTGTTTTATTATCACCAACAAAACTAGGGAACGGAACGTTTTTATTTATAGAAAAAAACAAGGCACGCTCAATTTGTCCATGGTCGCTCTATCTTGTCTATGACTGTATAATAGACAAATAATGCTACATTTTGTTTTTAATACTTCTTTGAAGACAAAGGATGAAAACCAAAGTAACCTGTTTAATTATTGTTAAAATTACATTTGACAGGATTATTGTTGTGTGTCAAAAATATAATTTTAATTAAATAAATGTAAAATTTAAATTTCTACCATGAATTTACAGTGTTGCGTTTTCAGAAATGACGTGGCCGAAGTGACAGCTGTTTTGTCTTTGGTCTTGACAATTGCCAAATCAGCCAGACTCGTCAGTCTGCTAAAATTCTAATTAAAATCTCATTCGAATTAATTTTCTGAATGAGTCTTTACTTAGATTGTAGTGTTTTGCTTATGTGAAAAGCCTTGGATCACCGGATGTCCACCTGGTACGTAAAAACAGATTTCCGGTCAATAAGGGTGTGCAAAGTGGGTACGTGTTATGATGGTGTTTTTGTGATATTTTACTCATAGATCAGTGAGATGGCGACGTACGAGGAGTTTATTCAGCAAAATGAGGATCGGGACGGTGTTCGATTCACATGGAACGTGTGGCCGTCGAGCCGTATCGAGGCTACGAGGCTTGTGGTGCCCCTGGCTTGCCTGTACCAGCCTTTGAAGGAGCGCCCGGATCTGCCCCCGATTCAATATGAGCCCGTGCTCTGCACCCGGAACACCTGCCGGGCCGTGATGAACCCGATGTGCCAGGTCGACTACAGAGCTAAACTGTGGGTGTGCAACTTTTGCTTCCAAAGGAACCCTGTAAGTTTTTTCTGAAAAGTTGTATTTTAAATTAGTTTATTATCCGAATTGCCTAACTAATCAGTCTTACACATGTTTTAAATTTTATGACAACACTCAAATATAACAAATTAATTTATTTATTTGCTTATTTGAACTTTCTAATTTTCAGTTCCCTCCTCAATATGCAGCAATATCCGAGCAGCACCAGCCTGCTGAACTCATTCCTAGCTTCTCCACCATAGAGTACACAATCACTCGGGCTCAGTCCATGCCCCCTATCTACCTCCTCGTGGTTGATACTTGCATGGATGAGGATGAACTGTCTGCGTTGAAGGATTCCCTACAGACCTCCCTCAGTCTTATGCCACAAAATGCGCTAGTTGGTCTTATTACCTTTGGCCGCATGGTACAGATTCATGAATTAGGTAAGAAAATTAGAGATCTGTTATTTTGAAGTTTGTTTATGTTGCCCAAAACAAACTTTTCACGTGTAACCTAATTCTTTTTCAGGCACTGAAGGGATATCAAAATGTTATGTCTTCAAAGGAACCAAAGACTTGACAGCTAAGCAAATCCAAGAGCAGCTGGCCATTGGCCGTGTGAATGCTCCAAACCCTCAGCAACGTCCGGGAGCCCCTGCTCCATCGCCACCAGCCCACCGCTTCTTGCAACCCGTCAAGCAATGTGACATGGCATTAACTGATCTGCTTGGAGAACTAGGCCGGGATCCATGGCCACTCGGTGTTGGGAAGAGACCATTAAGGAGCAGCGGAGTGGCTCTTTCTTTAGCTATAGGATTATTAGAGGTTACTTACCCAAATACGGGTGCACGAGTCATGATGTTCCTTGGAGGGCCATGCTCCCAGGGGCCCGGCCAGGTGGTGAATGATGAGCTGAAGCAGCCTATCCGTTCGCATCATGACATCCATAAAGATAATGCCAAGTACATGAAGAAAGCAATTAAGCATTATGAAGCTCTTGCATTCAGGGCGGCAACAAACGGGCACTCAATTGATATCTACTCGTGTGCTCTTGATCAGACTGGTTTGATGGAGATGAAGCAATGCTCAAATTCAACCGGGTAAGATCTTTTTGTACTCTCTTCTTTGGTCTTATTAGTTGCACACTTAATTGCAACTTCACACATTTGTGGTCACCACATGTGGCATGCACCGTACGGATCTGTATCTGTCGCCTAACATGATACATCAGTCAGTCAGTTGGGTTGTATAATGTTACATCACATTGAAGCCAATGAACACCTAAACAAATTTGATCTTAGCTAACTAAGTTACTGTCTTTTCCAGTGGGCACATGGTGATGGGCGATTCGTTCAACTCATCATTGTTCAAGCAGACATTCCAGCGCGTGTTTGCGAAGGACCAGAAGAGCGACTACAAGATGGCATTCAATGGCACACTGGAGGTCAAGTGCAGTCGCGAGTTGAAGAGTAAGTGCACTTAGCACTTTTTGCTGAGGATCCACTTCGAACATTTTTAGGCGTAAAAAAATTGCTGACTCTTTCTACCGCTTGCTGTGGACGTTTTACGTGGTCTCACCGGTGTAGCATGCCTAAAATACGAAGTGGATCTCCCCACACTAATAATCAGCACATCCAGGTGCGACCCTAGTTATACGAGAATATACCATTCACTCTAACTAGAGACGTTTGATAATGATAGATAGTCTCTCTTGAATGCGAGTCGACACGAAATACTTCTCATTCACGTCTTCATCCTGGGAATCTAACTTGGCCAGGTCCTAAGTTACGTTACGGGGACGTTAGTGCATCGTTTTACCATGAAAAAAGTGGTGCTGAACTTAACCCACTAAAGATCGGTCGCGGAGCACAGAGAGATTGGAGCGTTGACCCGTTGCTATCTATCTCTGTCGCACGCGTGCAGTAATATTGCCCTCACGCTCTAACAGTGCGCGCACGTGCTCAAGTGCGAGTGTGACGGCAATATTATTGCAACCTGCCTTTACTTACTACCATGACTTATCTCTCTCTCTCTTGATTCGCAGTAAGCGGAGCCATAGGCTCCTGCGTGTCCCTGAACGTGAAGGGCCCGTGTGTCTCCGACCAGGAAGTCGGCATGGGCAACACCAGCCAGTGGAAGATGTGTACCTTCACCCCTAGCACCACCATGGCGATATTCTTTGAGGTATGTTGGTTGATAAATGTTAGGCAATCTTTAAATATGTAAAAATCCTCTGACCCTGCAGTCGTCATGATGACAACCAGGAACATAAAATAGTTGATTGACCCATTTAGTACTAAAAATAAAGTAAAAGATTAAAGAGAGTTGTCATACTACCGACGGCTGAATGTTTATGTACAGACAGCGGAGTATTTCTCAAGTAAGGCCCCATTTTCTGGCGAGGACCTAGTTATTAAAAATGTCAAGTGAACCTGACCGATGGCCAATCAGGTTCTTGCCAGGGAATGACATAATGCCACTGCATATCTTACGGTGTATCTACTGTCTTCTCCCGCCAGGTGGTGAACCAGCACGCGGCGCCGGTGCCGCAGGGCGGCCGCGGCTGCGTGCAGCTCATCACGCAGTACCAGCACTCCAGCGGCCAGCGCCGCGTCAGGGTCACCACCGTCGCCCGCAAGTGAGTGTGAACAGGACCCCAGAATGGCAAATAGTTTCAGAGTGCGACGGCTGAGACAAAGTCAACCTATGCAGAATGAGGCGATTGCTTTTTGAGTGTGAGGTAAGACTGTAAAGTCGAGAAGTTTCAATGTAAATGTCTGTTTAAAACAGATACTGCAGATTAAAAATCGTACAGAGACAATAGGTATAGTATAGTGAAATCACACTATGCAGTAACGTAACATACGAGGGGTGATTGGAAAGTTCGCGGCCTAAGTATGAAATCTAATCCAAATATTTTATTTATCATTTTTATTTCTTTACGTAGTCCCCGTCGAGATCTTTGCTCTTTTTCCATCTGGATTCCAATGACATTACGCCACTTTTGAGGACACTTTCCTCCAGGCCTTCAAAATAGGCGTCCACTTCAGCTTGGACCTAGTGGCCGGTTAATTTTTTTTTACCACCCATGTGTTTTTTTAAGTTTGGAAACAGATGGAAGTCCGATGGTGTCAAATCAGGTGAATAAAGTGGGTGGGGCCATAATTCAAACCCACAGTTGTGAATTTCTGCCGTCGATTTTACTGACGTGTGCACACGAGCATTGTCCTGGTGAAAGAGAACTTTTTTTGTCAATGATCCAGGTCTTTTTACTTTCAGTTCCTCTCGTAATCGGCGTAAAAGGTCGCAATAGTAGTCCGAGTTTACATTGATACCTTTCTGGAGATAGTCAACCATTATCCCTCCCTTATTACTCCCTTTGCATCCCAGAAGACTGATGCCATGACCTTATTCGCCGACAAAATGGCCTTTGTCTTCTTTGGAGGCGGAGATCCAGCATGAACCCACTGTTTTGATTGCTGCTTAATCTCGGGCGTTTAGTGGTGGACCCATGTCTCATCCATAGTAACATACCTTTCTAAAAAGTCCTGGGGTCAGCTTCATACAGGTCGAGACAGTCGCGTGAAATTGTTAGACGAGTGATTTTTTGTTCCACTGAAAAGTGCTTTGGAACCTATCTCGTCGATACCCTCGAAAGGCCTAATTCGTTGACTATAATGGTTTGGGTTCTTTCATAGGAGATACCTACGATGTCAGCTATTTCTCTTACTTTTAATCGTGGATCTTTCATTAGAATCTCACATATAATTGCCACATTATGTGGATTGGTCGCAGTGGTTGGTCTCCCGGGGCCATTGTCATCTGCGATGCTGACTCGACCCCGCTTAAATTCAGCTGCCCACTTTTTTACCATCGTATATGATGCACAGGATTGCTACAATGTATACTGCATATCTTCAAAAATGTCTTTCGAAGTCAATCCTTTTTTATAGAGATATTTAATTACAGCACGATGCTCCAAATTGTCCATTATGAAAAATCTGTTAACCCGTATTTTTAAATCAAACGTAAAAAATATTTTAAATATTTTCTTATACTTGAACTTTCGCGGGATGACATCTGAATAATGACAGTTCAAAATGGCAGCATAAAAAAATTAAAAACTTTTTTTTTTAATGCTCAGGCCGCGAACTTTTCAATCAGCCCTCGTACATAGAGGACACGAATCTTTAAACCATGTTTTGCAGCCAACTCCTGCATAATTTTACGCTTTTATTTGGTTACCACTAATTATGTCGCACAGTTACCGAACTCTAGACGCGTTATTAACGTTCACACTTATTGCAGCTGGGGAGACGCGGCAGTGAACCTGCCTCACATAGCGGCCGGCTTCGACCAGGAGGCGGCCGCCGTGGTCATGGCGCGGCTCGTGGTCTACCGCGCCGAGCAGGAGGACGGGCCCGACGTGCTGCGCTGGCTCGACCGCATGCTCATCCGGCTGGTAAGGCTAGGTTAGGTTATTAGGTCCCTTTTCGTTATTATAGTAGATTTGTTTAGGTAGTTAAAACAATCTTGACGTGACTTTTTATTTAAACATATACTTTATAAATCGAAATCTTTACATTTTACAATTTAGGTATGAAAAAATCATTTACTTTCATAATTGTATTGTATAGTGTAACGATTTTCGTTTTTAGACTGTGTATTTCAACAAAATGACACATCAAGATTGTTTACATTGTTTTAATTACCTAAACAAATCTACTATAGGTCCCTTTGATGGTAAAGTGGTGCGCGAATTTACCCCCATGTTCTCAAATTACATCTCGTCTGTATAACAACAAATAGCCATGTTTAGCGTTCACACGCATCTTCACAATTATTCTTCGCAGTGCCAGAAGTTCGGCGAATACGCGAAGGACGACCCGAACAGCTTCCGGCTGTCGGAGAACTTCAGCCTGTACCCGCAGTTCATGTACCACCTGCGGCGCTCGCAGTTCCTGCAGGTCTTCAACAACTCGCCTGACGAGACCACCTTCTACAGGTCAGGGGTTAATAATTATTGTTTTTTTACAAATACGTACGTATGTGGGGTAGGCAGAGCCAACAGAGCGCCATTCGCTCCTATTTTGACATACTACTCTCGCTTCACTTACATTCATCACTCTCGTCATACACGCTTGACGGTTTCGGATACTCCTAATTTGGCCACTCTTTAGTACATCGCCGATCTGGTCGATATACGTTCTTCGAGGGCGCTCGACCGACTTGCCCTGACACACTTCCCTTGTAACTGGGCTTTCACAGTCTTGCTTCATCCATTCTCTCCACGTGTCCAAACCAACGCATCATACCTTTCTCTATCCTTGTTATAATATGTACTCTCTTTCAGACAACACTTCTCTCTAATCACGCTATTACGCACCCTATCAATAAGTTTGATACCACTCAAGCTTAATAATAATACTTTCTTATTAATAGTAAACTAGCTGTGCCCACGACTTCGTCCGCGTAAAATAGTTTTTTCTACATTATACAATGTTTCTTCGCTCCTGTTGTTCGCAGCGTGATGTTATACAGCCTAAAGCTTTCCTCGATGAATGGTAAATCCAACACAAAAAAAAATCAATTCGAACCAGTAGTTCCTGAGATTAGCGCGTTCAAACTAACAAACTCTTCAGCTTTATGATATTGGTACAGATTTAATCGTCCGCATATTCATCCACTTAACCTATTCTGACAACGGCTCTAACTCCACAGGCATATGCTGATGCGTGAGGACCTGACGCAGTCTCTGATCATGATCCAGCCGATCCTCTACTCCTACAGCTTCGGGGGCCCTCCGGAGCCCGTACTCCTGGACACCTCCTCCATCCAGGCTGACAGGATCCTACTGATGGACACGTTCTTCCAGATCCTCATCTACCACGGAGAGGTGAGGCTTGGCAAACTTGTTTGAACTTTCAGTTTAAAAATTTAGGTCTTGAACGATGCTAGTAGTAAAGGCATTGACTGATTTATAGGGAAATGTTACAAACAAAATAATGCATTAACATCGCCCCTGTAATCCCAAATGTGGTTGGCAGAGCACTCAAAAGTTAAACAGTAAAAACCGTGACTATTTCAAATTTCGTGGCCAGTTTTTGGCATAATTTTAAGTTTAAACAGACATAACATACAATCACGCCTGTATTCCCGAACGGGGTAGGCAGAGCACACGAAACGTGACTATTTCACGCTTCACGGCCACTTCTAGCATAGTTTTTTGTTCGAAAACAGATGGAAGAGGAAGAATAGTGACAGATTGCTAGCCTATCTATCATCTAAAATTATATCTAAACCTATTTGCTTAGTGGCCTTTTTCGGGATCCACGGAAGGAACAGAGAGGTGTTAGTCTAAACCCGACACCACACGGGTAACTGCAACGGTCACAAAAATAACTAAGTATTTTTTATCTCCGCAGACGATAGCGCAATGGCGCGCGCTCCGCTACCAGGACATGCCGGAGTACGAGAGCTTCGCGCAACTCCTGCGCGCTCCGATCGACGACGCGCAGGAGATCCTTCAGAGCCGCTTCCCAGTGCCGCGGTACATCGACACCGAGCACGGCGGCTCACAGGTAACGACACGACACGACGCGACGTTTACGATACGATGGTTTCCACAATTATATTACACTAGCTGTGCCACGACTTAGTTCGCGTGGAATAATTTCCCCCCCCCCCACTTTTTCCGATGTTTTTTCGCTCCTATTGGTAACAGCGTGATGTTATAGCCTATAGTCTTCCTCGATAAATGGTCTATCCAACACAAAAAAAAAACAATTCGTACCAGTAGTTCCTGAGATTAGCGCGTTCAAACAAACAAACAAGCAAACTCTTCAGCTTTATTATATTGGTACAGATTGGTACGGATAAGTTGATATGGACTCTGGCAAATTAGATGACTTTTAGGAAAAGACACATTATAAAAAATGTTACAAAAATACAACAAGATACAAAGGAGGATTTACATCTAAAAGGACAATGAATTAAGGATCGAAAAATATAGAGAAACTAGTAATTATGGTAGTTGTTGTTACAGCGTTACTGTTGTTTATAAATGTTTGTGCCAACAGTTCTGAATCTTTTACTCGTAAACTTGTTTCATGGAATTTAAATAAAAATGAATAATCGATTATTTCATCTACAAATGAAACAGCCAAGGTATGTGTAAAGCCAATTTTATTTTGGTGTTTTGGCGTCGATGTGTTGACACACTGTCATTTTATTTTTTGTTATGGCTTGACCGCTAGTAGCCCAGTCCACCGACAAAAAATTACTGAATTAGGTTGTTATAGTAGATATTGGAACATGATCGATGTGTCATTAAGTAGATAAAATATAATAAAATTAAAACAATACAATTTATTTCAAATCACTTCACTACTTCGACGATTGTTCCGGGTTTTGGTGGCCAAAATCCTTTCGAGCATGTCGTTCACCTTTTTCTGAGTCTTCAAAAAATTCCGGAAATGTGTGTCGTCGTAAGTAGAAGCTATGCTGATCAGCGGGCGTTGCTGTCTCGAGGCTATTCTCTCGTCACAAGCCTCCTTGCTGCCACATTTCCTTTCCATAGACCTACTAGGCCTGCTGTCTTCCTTCTCCAATTTCTCATGGAACCTCACACCTTCGTAGTTTGATCGGGGCTTATCATACCTATCGTAACTGTGCCCCATTTTCACATTCCTCGCTTTTGATCTGTCCTCGAATTTGAAGTAGCCCCGCGATCGATTCACTCGCAATTCGTTTCTCGATTGTCGATGTGGATTTCTGTTTCTGTATGTCTCGTCGCTGTATTCTCGCAGGTGTCGCCCTCTATCGCGCGGCGGTCTCGTTGTGACCACTATGTTGTCCACTATCATAGCTTTTGAGACTGGTACCTTCAGCGGCTTGATTTCGTTCGAGTTTGTTTGAAACGTCAATGCGTGCGGTGATCGCCCCACTGAGCGCCCGTTGTCAACAACGTGGTGTACTGTAGGGGCCTGTATTATTTTTTGCAGATATGGATCCAGAACTACGGCTTTTGTTTGTATATATGGACTGCCTCCGTTGTAAGGGCTCACCGGCGGGAGGAGTGGCGCGTAGAATTTGTAGGGAGCGTACGGATTGCGAACAAATGTGGGCATCGTGGCGATAACAATGGCTTTCGGCGTTTGAGTATTTTTGGGCAGCGCTTGTGTAACGTTCGGAGCCAGTTCTACTGCATTTTTCATTTGATTAATTTTTTCAAACATCTCCATGAATTTATTCAGGGCTTGAGATGCTTTTTGAATTTTCATGGTGTCGTCTTTCTCTGCTGACGATGATGTTTCTGTAATAGACATACATTGGAATTGTTTTATTTATTTATACACGTAATGTAGTGATGCAATATGTATTGGATAACTTACTGGTAATTGTTTTGAGTTCAGGCGGTATTTGGACAGATATTGGTAGTACCGTGGTAGTAGATGAAGTGATTGTAGTACGTGTAGTAGTTATTGTAGTAGTTGTAGTAGTTTCCGTAGCAGATGTAACTGGTGCTTCAATTTTCAAATCTCTCAATACGATTTCTTTAACTGTGTTTGCAATTTGTTTTAAGACCTCGGGCGATAGTGAGTTAATTTTCTCGTCGTCTTCTTTTTTTACTTCAATTTTCGGGCTATCATTCGGAATAATTTCTTTCTGTAGACTACTTCTGGCTTTAGCATTCATCATGAGTTTATTGTAGAAATTTGTAGAAATTAGATTTCGTGCTAAGTTGTAGTCTATAGGTTTAACATTTTTGCTATTGCTGACATATTGTGGTTCTTTTTTTATTTCTTCTGTTGTAATAAAGTCATTTTCACTCTTTTGTGTTTCAATGAAGTAGGGTCGAATTATTTTTTCGTTAATGTTGGGACTCATATTATGTTCAGAATATATGACTTCATCATGAATTGGTTCCTTTTGTTCGTATTTCCCTATATAACCGTTTCTAGTATTCTCATTGACTTTCATTCCATACCAATTAAAAGATTGTGGGTCATCTATATTTCTATTGTTTGATATTTTTTCCATCTTGTCCAATCGGTTATTAACTAAACTTTCTTTGTCTAATGTAACCCGTTGATTAATATCTAAAAGCATTTCTGGATCACGAGGTATTTGGTATAACGCCTTTTTATCTACCGAATTGGGATTCTGAGTAGTTTTGATATCATTAAAGTAGTACGGCCAAGTATTCTTAAACTCTGCATTGAATCCAGGGTAATTAGGATTTCTTATTTCTTCTGTGTTTGGATGAAGAAAGGTCGGATTTTCTTGATTATTTTCAAATTTGTGTTCAAATTCTTTTGGGTTGTGCAGATTAAAGGCCCATTCAGGTTTGTAATTATTAATATTGCCATCTTCTGCCTGATTCGCTAACGTCAGAGGACTATTTAATAAATTAAGCTTGCTTTTTTCAGCTTCATTTGTTCCACCATTGACTATTAGCCGATTATTTTGTCGATTTGATAGTAAATTGAGATTTCCCCGATTTAAATCTTGTTGTTCTACATTCCTCAGAGTCTGAAGTCTCTCATGATAATTAGGCCATTTACTTTTATATTTATCATCATTATTAAATTCATTTTCTTTTACTGGCTCGTAGCGCTCAATACGTGGTTTAACATCTAAAGTGTTTTGTTCTATTTCTAACTTTTGATCTTTTGCATTATTCTGGTGTTCAAAATAATACGGCCTAACACTTTTATTATCATTGGGTTGGTAATTATTTTCATTCACATACTTAGGGTGACCTATTTTGACCTTGTCACTTGGGCTATCAAAGTCCATATTATTTTTTTGTCCAACCATTCCTCCAGTATGTTCAGACCCGTGGTCATATGGACATATATATCTGTATATTTCTTTCTGGATGAGATGCATTTCATTATTTGATTTGCATATGATTGCTTTGTCTCGCTCAGTTAGTTGAACAGCCGCATCTCTGGGACTAGTTGAAGGTTCACTTGTGATCGGTCGGATGCCACGGCTATCGACGACATACAACCAATTATTAGGATCGTTTTTAGTTTGACTTAGCATATCAGATAGCTTATCTCGTGCATTATGTAATGTAATTTTTCCATCTTCCAATTCCGTTTGAACATCGTTTAAGAAGCTCCTTCTTAGTTTATTAACTGATTGTATGTCACGGTTACTTAGTAGTTCTAAAACATCTTCCATAATTTCTTTCTGTTCTTTATTATCCATAGCCTCAATTGGATTGTTTTCGTGTTTCTCAGTTTCAGTTGTATTTAAACCATAGTTTACACGATGCGAAGCTTCCATTTTCTTATTTTCTTCTAACACTTTGTCTATATTTTGAATAAGTATGTTGTCGTTGAAAGTTCGCATAGGGAGTGCAGTAGTTGTCTGAACTTGTTTTGATTGTCTCTGAGATAAGACTTCTGCTACTATTTTACTTATGTAATCAACGTCACTTGATTGCTTGGCTATGATATTATCTTTTATTGTACTTGTACCACTTTCAGGTTGTATATTAGCAGAATAGTGTTTGATATATCCAGACTTTTCTTTGTCATCGTTGCTCGCTATGTTCCCGGGGGTTTCAGTAACCATACCAATGAGATTTTCTATCAAACGACTTCTCATAGAAGGCATTGTTTCTGTAGTACTTTCACTGGGCACGACAATCGACTGTATTGTAGTTTTCTTTAAATTTGAAGAGTTCTGCTCCTTTTCTTTTAAATATGCAAATAACTTCCTCCAATGTGATTGGCTGCTTACATTTTGAGCTAAAACAAACAACTGAGTGAATAATTAGTTTTAAACATGAAACCCGAAAGAATATACTCGACTTACTGTCTAGTTCAAAGACATTTGTCTTCGCGGTAGTTGTTTTCGCATCATTTACGTTTACTCGTCGAATAGATGGAGTAGAAGCCAGTTTTTCCGTAAGACATTGTGACCGAAGTTTTCTGAAGGATAATATTTAGATTCATCAATTTGTTATAACATAACCTATTTACTTCCGTTTTTAAAGGTTTACTCCATTCATTTAGAAATTATGTCTTCTCACAACAAACAAACGCACAAAGAAATTAGATACTCTGTTCTATGTCCTTCCCAACTGAATTATTAAAACAGGAGCTATGGAGTTGATAGTAGCTCATTAGAAGGAGCGTGGTCTGCACAACTCCCTTTGATAACCATAATCAGAACACCCGATTACATGCAAATGAACTTCCTAGCGCATTCGTTTAGAGTAAATCTAGCGGGATTACGTGCGTAAGTACGTGCGTAAGTACGTTTAGTTGAATTAGCGGGACAATGCGCGATAAGCGAAACAAAGCAACAACAAGGCACCGACCGGTCGCCGATATCGTCGATGTTTACGTTGTGCCGCTGCAGTTTCCGCAGCGTGCCCGCGTCCAACTCTTCCTTTTGCACGCCGCTTAGTAATAGCACGCAGAGGACATCTGAAAACGCCAGCATCTCAACTCACTACCATCAAGTCATTATACAAAAAAAAGTTTAAATTCTTCGCGATATTTCACACTTTCGAATAAGATTTCCGAGATTTCGGGACTTCGAAGTTTTCTTCCTGGGTTTGTGACGAAGTCGAATTACACTGCATATTTTATCTTTATCACAATCCCCTTGATATGTTCATCATTAAAGCAGTGACAGACGATCGGATTTGGTTGAGCCGGACGCGGATTTGGTTCAACGAACATAATTTGTTTTGCTACAGCCGATGGAACCTTACCAGTCATCAACCATATCTGATGCAAACTAGCGGACTGAGACGTACTCAATTGTGAGTAATTATGGTCACCACACTATTCTATGGATTTTTTTTAAATCTTAGATACTAAAATGACATTGCCGATGGTGGCAGTTTTTTTGTAAAATAGTGCAGTATCGATTTTTGTCGGTAAGTTATCCAGAAAATAATCTAATAAACGTGATTGATTACGATAATAACACTTTTCTTGTAATGTTATAACACGGGCAAACCACTCGTATCCAGGGTGAAAACATTGTCGATGATTTGGAGAGCACCACTAAACAATGTGATATCATTATTTGTGAGTTTAACATTTGCACTTGTCATTTTATTATCTGAGATTACAAAATAGACCATACAGACGGACAGGTATGATTCGGAGCGAACCAAATCCTTTGTTGGCGTACCAAATCCGATCTTCTCTTAACACTTTTAATTCAACTGGTTAATTTAGGTAGTAATGTAAAATACACGGCTCGTATGGCGTACCGACAACATATTTTGTTACAAAGACCTTTTATGCGGACTATACGTGGCGCGCGTTCGCTTTCGCTAGAGAACGTACATGAGACGACGGCGGCGACGAACAGAACTCGGCACAACATGATCACGACAGCCGCCTTTTATGCGCCGGCGCGGCCGCGGCGGTTGTGCTCGTTTTGTGAAGGCTGCCATTGGTGGCGTTGGTGCGAGGCGATGGTTGTTCGACGGTGCTGCTTAGGTAGAGCACGTTGACATCGTTTTAGTTGGTTGAGGTGTGAAATTTAAAGTGCAGTATACTGATTTAAGGTTTTGCGACTTTTGTTTATCTAATAAGCAAGTGTAGGAAGATATCGATGATTTTTATTATGTCTTAGGTTAGGGCCGATTTTAACGAGAATATGTAGATATACCTACCTAATTTAGTCATACCGGATTTTTCTTCTGAAAAATGGATTTACTCCTTGGTTGAATCGGACATTAATGACATAAATGATTATTTACGATACGAAATAATGATTTAGAACTTCGTTATTAAATTTAAATATTCTATACTTCTATGACACTGTCTAACGGCACAGCTATCAATCCATCGACGGTTTGCCTTACAGGCCTTACTAGATACGGCACAAAGTCAAAACGCCTAGGTATTTCATTTTTCTATTTCTAAGTAAGGCAAATCGTCTATAGATTGAAAATTGGGACCGACCGACCGACCGTGTTAATGTTTGAAATAACTAAGTATTATTCTTTTTTTTTTCAGGCCCGTTTCCTTCTATCGAAGGTTAACCCATCGCAGACCCATAACAACATGTACGCGTACGGAGGGGTAAGTGACAACCATCCCAATAACAGTAACACTTTTGCCATCCGAAAATATCTAATTTAGACGTCATGCATGACGTGATGTTGTTTTCATAACTCGATTTTTTTCTTTTTTATGGCATGGTGTGATTTCCTTATAGGATTATCGGCCATCACAGCATGGTTTGACTGTGTATTTTTTTTTGTTTCATCATTGTTTTGGCGAAAACCAGGCGATGCCGATGCCATCAGCGGTAGTAATTTTTTTTTACTCTTTTTTTTACTAACTTCGGTTTTGGCTTTCTAACCATTCAAAATTTTGTTGTTTTTGGAACGCTTTTTTTTGTAGTGATCATTTCATTTATGAATTATTCTTTTTGTAAATTTTTAGCAACTGTGTTTGTTACAAGTGCATATTTAACGCATTTTTCTATTATTAATGGAGACTTAGAAATTGTGCTTTTTGAGTGCATGAACTTTGCATGTTCCAACGACTTACCTACCTATATGCTTTTTATTTATTGCAGCTGAAATAAAATTTGAGCGTGGGAAGCGTGAAATAGTCATTGTCAAGGTTTTATCTATGTCACGTTTCGTGTGCTCTGCCTATCCCATTTGGGAACATAGGCGTGATTGTATTGTATGTAATTTAATTTTTTACCTTAATAATCGAAAATTTACGGGAGTTGACATTTTTTATTGGTATTTCAATGCATGCGGTATAGGGACACTAGGCACGGGAAGTAATTTTAGAAAATTTCGTTTTTCTTATACACTGAATAATTATCTGCACTCGAGTCTAAAGCCATTGAATAAAAAAATCATGAAAATGCTTGTTTACAAAATTTAATCAAGCTTCTTAACTGTACTAACAAAGTAATTTGTTTGTTATAATTATTATATTATCCAAGTTGTCTAACAATATGCATGATCTCAATCTCAATTATTTTTAGCCTTCTACTCATTTTGTGGAAGTGGTGAATGCGTATAGCTAGAAGCATCCTGCGCTATAAAAACTATTGGTTTTTATTCCTTGGTTTGTGTTGTAGAACTTCAGTCGCCGTCGACTCTATTTCGATGAAATGCATCTTTACGTTTTGATTTAGTTGGGGTCGACCGACAGACACATCCTATAAAGCCTCCGTCACACAGGCGCGTGGCGTGCTCTTAGCGGGCCGCCCCGTCACGCTTACAACACGCGCGGGTCTGTCGCGGGGTTCGTGGGCCGTTGGCGCTAGCATCGCGCGCGCATCGCACTTGGCGCGCTACGGTGACCAACGGTGTTAGGCCTATGCTAGCTCACGCGGATTACCCATAAGCCCATAACGGACGCCCGTCTAATAAGAAATTGTATGAACACTGCTAATTGGCGCGGGCGCGTGCGACGGACTTTAATCCGCGCGGCGGACGGCGGGCGTCCGCTCTGTGCGCACGCGGGGTGCACAAGCTCACGGACTATTCATTATACTGGTAGCGCTGACGCTTAGTTCGGACTAAGCTAGTATTTTAGTCGAGTTGCGGGTATTATAGTAACTAAACATGTCTGGACAATGAAAATTCTCCCGTCGCGGACTCGCTGGCCTGCGGGGGGTGTCGGGAGCGGGACCCGTGAGCGTGCGCACGCGGCGGGCGTCCGCGTCAGCTAGCGTAGGCCCTTAGCGGGTTGTTGGCGTTACGCGCGCGCGGTGATCGTGCTATGAAGCCTGGACATACGCGGGGCATGATCGTGTGATGCGCTAGCGTCCCGCGTTTGGGCGATTATTCGAGCGTTTCAACCGTCTCATTCATCTGGCTAGATTGTATATGAATCTGCTGAATTTTGATATCGTTTTTGACTGTTTGTTAAGAGTTCCTGTTCCTCTCATAGATGACTAAACGACGGTATCAGAGTATTCTACCATTTTAACAGAAAAGTGTCCAGATGAATGAGACGGTTGAAACGGTCGAATAAATGCCCGCCTGTGTGACAGAGTCAAGCGTTATTGAAGTTATAGTGTTGGTATAACTAAACGGGGACAGTTCCTTTCTCATTGTACTTGTGCGTTAATTGAACCATATCTAATTAGCAGGACGGAGGCGCTCCGGTGCTGACCGACGACGTGTCGCTGCAGGTGTTCATGGAGCACCTCAAGAAGCTGGCAGTGTCCTCGACAGCTTAGGGTTAACTCAGGGATCAACCAACGTTTGGGAGACTAGCTACCCTTATCTAGATGTGCGCGGTAGATTCATCACGCTGTAACTGAGCCATTTAATACGAAGTTGTACGTTTCATATTGTTTCTCAATTTTGAAAAAGAAAATGGTTTTCCTACTTAGAATTAGGAGCACAATCGATACCAATAGTTAAAAAAAAATCTTTCAATTTGTATCGAAATCGCCTATGATTCTGTGTATGAAGTTTTTTTTTATTAAATTTGAGAAAAAAAATTACAATTTTTTATAAAATGGTCCGACTAACCCTACGTTATGTTATGATAAGAATGATAGATGGATAGCCTGAGACTGGAAAGCTGTAGCAGAGTTTAAATTTGTATACATCCCCGCCGTTTTCGTTTCAAATACCTCCAAAATTTGTGGTCCGAAATTACTGGTACTTTGTAGTTCCACAGACAGCCAAACTCACACCACTCCACTTTTAGCATTGGATGTCAAAATATATGACGCAAAAAAACTTCTGAACACTAGTCTTCCGGTATCATCGGTTATTCTAATCATATTACATTAGGATAAAAATTAAAGTTTCAAACTCACTGACAGCGTAATATTGGAAATTATACGAAAGAGATCGCACAAACAACAATTCTGCAAAGCTTTTCCAACTGTAGAAGATCGTGCGGGGACTAAATTGTGAATATATTCTATGAATACTTGTGGTTGGTTTATAATCTGTGAGTTAGGATAGCCTGTGGTAACATAGTGTTTTAAGAAGTTGTGAAAGTCGAAATAATTTTTTACATTTATGTCTTGCATATATTTCTACTTGTTAATTATTTGACTGGAAATGCCATGTTTCGCGGATGTTCCTAGTAAGTTATCTCTGTAATAATTACTACAGTCAATATATTCAGGTCAGGCTAAGGTCTAAGGTCGTACGCTAAAAGCGAGGATTTGATGTAGTATGGCTTATTAAGTTACATAAGCGGACTAAGCGATGCGCGATATTATAGTTTCCGAAACCATAGACATTATCACTCAGGTGATCTATCAGCATAGACAGATTTCCATTTAAAAATAGTTCGTTTTTCTATTACTGTCTCGCAGGATTCCTGTCTGCTTATTAAGTTAAAATTTGTATTCTACAATATTAAATAAAAACAAATGTTTATGAAATGATTAAATGATTTATTTTAAGAAAAAATATATCAGTTTATATATACGTCTCCCCGCTCCCTCATTTCCTCTGTACAGTTTTTTTACAATCCCTGTCATATCAAAATACATTTTGGAACAAAAAGACTTTTACACGATAACAACATAGCGTTAATGAGACCTGCGAATTATGCTATACAAAGGCTACACAAAACAAATATTATTAAATTATTATATATTAAGTATTTATAGCTTCTACATTTCAGCCACCCTATTTATTACTAGATACAAACGCCTAAAACATTGCGAGTTATTTGGTATTATACCCCTTCTAGTTCAAACAGAGCATCGCTGTGTACAATTTCCCTTTATAAATTATGCTAACTCTCTTCTTATCTATGAACCTAAGAATTAAATGCACTAAATAATGCAACAGTAATCAACATAAAACAGAGCAGTAGCAACAGATGCAACTAAACAAATGGTCAAACCTGTTCAAATACATCAAACTTATTCACTAATAAAATAGAATATCACCATTATATACATAAAATAAGAGAGACTATTTCAATATTTAGTACTCTGAAAACATAATAAGCGTTTGATATAAACTTGCTGTTGCTGTCTTAAATTTACTAATCCACAATTTTAATCTTTGTCTAGGGTAAAATTTAAGGAAATTAATTTTAAATGTAGGAATCCATCTAGTTTTCATGAAGCAACAAGTACAAATTAATTTATTTAACCATTAAAAAACTTAAACATTACAAACTAGCCAACCATTATTTATGAGTAGAATGTGTTATGGCTTCCAATAGTTAGATACAGTGCCCTAACAAAATTTCACATACGATTATTGTAAATTTTAATGCATCAATCACTCTTACTGCCAAAGAATTAGTTAGACAAAGTTTTCAACAGAGCTGATTGTCACAAAACCAAATTGAAAACGGTCATTGATGGTCTTTAATTGTTAAAAGACAAAATGACAAGAAATTTGGTTAACTACACCTTACTTAAAGTTAAGTCAGTGTGATGCTAGTGGTTCACTGACAGGGCAGTCAGTTGAGGAACCGAATGGACATCTTTTGTTCTACATCAGTCCTGTCCAGTGCATGGCAGAATTCTTCGAAAGAGATCATCTGGTCATTGTTGGTGTCTGCCTCGAGGATTGTCCGCTCCGCAATACTCGTCAGCTGTTCTTCACTGGAATAGAATAGTTGATTTGTTAAAAGGATTATTGTTACCAGATGGTTCATATTAAATCAGGTTAGAGATAATTTTTCTGTATAGTGATAATATGAAACGTGTCTTAAGTCTATATTACAAAGCTGCTCACAAGAGGTAGGCTAGCAGTTGTGTACAGCTTTGCAATATAGACGTAAAAATAGTGAATAGATGATTTAGTTACAAGGTTCTGTACTACAAACTACTTCACAAGGCAGCTGCAATGTTTTTATCAAAACTGGATTAAAGAATTACTATAATCTTATCAGTGCTTGACCTGTTTATTCTTTATGGAGAGTTAAAATTAATTATGCCGTGTTAAAAATACTTCAAGAAATATAGTCACCGGCAAGTTAGACGGCGCAATTTTAGAGAGAGTAAAATTGTGCTATCTAACATTCCAGTGCCTGTACAGATTGTAAATCTCTGGTCATTTACAAATAACCCAAGCCTTCAATGAAACATACTTGGACGGAAGAGATGGTTAAAACTCTCTGATAAAATGCCCTTGATGAATGTTAAATTAACTTTAGATGATGCAAGGTGACCTTATATGCTAAGGAATCTAATTCAAGTACCTGATATTGACTCCAACCATCATGTGGAGGATGGCCAGCAGCTCATCTCTGGAGATCTTGCCATCATTGTCAAGATCGTACATGGAAAAGGCAACTGGAAACAAGGTTACATAACTTAATATGTTATCAGAGCTTTGTTTGAGGATAAGTAGAGGACAGCGAACTGACCAGGCATTGCCTGATAAGGTGTTATTTGTTACAAATCTGAGATATAGCATGCCTTGCATAATTTGTTAATTATTTGACAATTCTATCTGTAATGGCTATGACAATTCCTTAAGGACCATGTTCACCTGTGTACTTTTGTTCTGTTTTGTGCTTGTTATTTTGTCATGTTTTTTTTGTACACTAAAGAGATACAACATAATCTAAAGTATGACAGAATAATCTGCTGGTATTGCATCAGAATAAATCTAATACACAAAATATGGCATTTGTAAACTATTTCATTAGCCCACCAGTGGACCACAACCCAGTTTGGGAAACACTACTCAACAGTTCATCAAAATGAAACAATAAAATATTATTCCAGCATATTAATTTGAAAATGAACTTACATCTCAGCTTCTCCTCCCTACTATTCAGTTTGTTTTCTCTGTTCTTCCTAATAGGTCTGAAGTGTGACAGAACCTTCATGAACTGCAGGAAGTTGACTCGGTCATCATGACTCTCCGCAAAGAAGGAGTGGACAATTCTTTCACTCAGCGGGTTGATTGCTAGCTCAGGTATCCGGAGGAAATCTTCACGGGACAATGTGCCGCAGTCATTCTTGTCCAGAGACGTGAATCTTGAGTAAAGTCTCTCTATTTGATTTGGAGTGACTGTAAATATATTAAAAAAACAATGAATACATTTTTCGTATGCATGTTTTTAAATTAGTAGAAGCAGTAATATCTTCTTATTTTTTAAATAAAGTATCAGACAGCATAAAAATGTCTGGATGCTAAAAGCTATTTAAAAGAGGAATATAAATGTTGAATTAAAAGTTTAGAATACTAGAACAGCATAGCAAAACTTTACAACCTTTGAAACATTTGAGTCTACAAAAGGTCATTTCATATAATATATAATATTGTTTATCTTACATGAAATGAAACAATGGGCATAATAGTTTGGTAAAAGAACAGCGTATGTTAAAAATACTTTTCAGGAACGTAAAACGAACTTACATCCAGTTTCTTCCTGTATTTGCGCTATTTCTTCTTCTCTTAACATTAACGACGATTTGTTTCCCATCTTGAAAGAATTGCGTCGCAACCAGTCACTAGCAACGATAAACGCTAACTAATCTTCGGAACGATTATGTTTGGAATAATAGGTAAATGATTAGTCACATTCGCACTTTACACCTTATTCTAGCGAGAACATCTGGTTTAGATAACACATTTGCGATGTATAATTAAAATGTAATTAATCGCGAATTAATGTGAGATATTAACTGGAATTTTATTTAATTATTGGCCTGGCCTCCACAGTCACCGTTAGTCAATTTTCCGTGTTCATTTCCATGCTGAAAATATAAAATAGAATTCAAAGAAATAGAAATGACACCAGTGACACTGACAGTGACAGCTAGCTGATTATTGCCAACGAAATATTTCAAAACCCAATGTTAACCGCGCCCTATTAACTTTCAGACACTTCTCTCCGTCATGAATTCTTCTCTTTTACAAATCCTTATTAAATTTATACACATTCACAATATAAAACTGTAAAACATTTTATGTTGCATGCCTCTAATTTAAATGTTCTTTTTTCTGTTCCATCATAATGGCATGCTTACCTGTTTATGATTTTGAAATTATCTTCTCTCTCCACCCCAAAAAAAAGGTTATATTATATACAGGGTGGAAAGTTTCAATGGGCCGTGGAGGGGAACTACTCTAAATCTTTTCGTTAGCTCATTTTACTGAAAGGAAACATTCCTTCATTTTTAGAAAGAAACAAAACTGCATTAAAAGATTTTTAAAATTTTGCTTGTCTCAACCGGGAATCAAACCAACTAACAAAAAAAAGTTTGCTGGTTTATTATACAAATCGGTAGGGCTATTGTTTAGGATAAAATTTGTCTAAGAAACATTTGGTCTTACAATTAGATAAGTACGAGATATCCATGAAATTGAATATTTATTACATGTTTTTTTTTAATTTTATTACATGTTTTTTTTTAAATTTAAATTTCACTACTGTACATGTAAGGTCCAATGAGCATTTTGTTTTTTATTGACATATTTTATTAGGTATTTGTTTTGTATTACTGACATGAATGTGATGAGACTATGGACCACTGTTGTCTGAAATAAATGTTTTCTTTCTTTCTTTCTTTAACAATGCCTAGTACCACAGCGCTATTGTCTAATGTACCAAAAATCTAAATCGTGTTTAATTCGACAGTTTTAGTGTCACTTTGCTTTGAAATATATAAATTTTGAAGCGATTTTTGAAATCAACTGTCAAATTAAATACGATTTAGATTTTTGGTGCGTTAGACAATAGCGCTGCAGTACTATACGTTGTCGGTTTAGGTAGTTAAAACAATATAAACAATCTTGACATGTCTTTTTATTGAAATACACAGTCTAAAAATGAAAATCGTTACACTATACAATTCAATCATGAAAGTAAATGATTTTTTCATACCAAAATTGTAAAATATAAAGATTTCGATTTATAAAGTGTACGTTTAAATAAAAAGACACGTCAAGATTGTTTACATTGATTTAACTACCTAAAGTTTAGGTCCTAAACCGACAACGTATAGGCATTGTTCGACATCGAAATATTTCAAGAATTTTGGGAAAGTTCTACATATGGCAACATTTACATACTTCAAGCTATTTGAGAAGCTGGCAAAAACATCGGAACATTTTATATTTAATGGAAACGATTCCCGGCAAAGTTATAATCACAACATTTTCAGCCTTTCAGCGCACTCCTTTTCCTGTCAAGTTGCCTAGTAACCACTTGTAACTGAAATTCTGTAATGTTTATTTTGTGTTCCAAGAAGTTATTTATTACTTTTTCTATTCCGTTTTGTGTTTGCTATTTATTAACTTGTTAAATTACGATGTCGTCTTCAAAGTCGAATATGTCAGAAACTTCGACGTTAGAGAGAAAATCAGAAACGGAACCATTGGATCCCGTTATAGAAGAAAACGAAAAAGTTAGTGAAATTATAGACCGACCATGCGAAGAAGGAGAATTTGAAGAGATTTCGCCCAGAATATTTACGCTTAAAGATGTTAAAGAGCCATTGACCCTTCCTTCGTTGAGAAACGCCATCTATGAGTTAGGTGTAATAAACTTGTGTTGGCCAGAGATCACAGAACCAGTGTTTGAGACACGAACTTGCTTTCCTACAAGCTACTACACCAATTCAACTAAGGAGCGCCTGCTTTTGGCATATGCGGAGAATTTCAGGCGGCAATATATTTTTCACTACAAGTTTCGGAGGCCCTTATTGCTACAAGCTCCGAATGAATGTGGGTTGCAGGTACCGTAGCTAAAAAACCTCAGTATTGTTTACTATATTTCTGGTGTAGATGGCGCTACTCATTACGCCCGTAACGTGTTATTTTAGAAAATGGTGTGCACTAGCATACGACCGACGAAGCTATGTTATGCGGATACCAACACATGGCAAGGCATCGCTACCCTAGTGTCAGACTACTTTGACTACGAGCCTCTCACCAAGTCCATTCTACTGGTAAGTGGGTATTTAGTTCTTTCCAGATGTAGCTGCGGAATTTTCCCTATAGATGGCGCTAGGTGTTCTGAATCTGAACGAATTGTTTCGAAAACATGTTTCTATAGCCTTTGAAATGTTGCGTCTATTTTGCAGCTGATGTTATACATATTTTGAATAATTTAAAAACCAAAACCTAGTTTAAGCTTTTTTTAGTTTTAGTTAGTGCTCAACTTTAGGGCACAAACGCATTATGACTATGTTTAGTTGATTATTCACATTGACCGCGAAGAAGCATAGTTTATTAAAAAAAAAATGAACTTTTCTTTATAAAACTTTATAACTTTCACTAGTTCCAAGTCCAACTATTTCAAGCTCCAAAGTCTAGTTAAATTAACTCAACTCTAGGGCCATATACATAATTATTTATTATAGTACAAAAAGTATCACATATTACATTATCTTTTGTCAAGTCGTTGTGTTAATAAGGATAGTCTTCATTACGTGAGGTTTTGTTTCTTTTCGAAAGCGGACAGGGTATACCTTAAAATATTTTATTAATAAAAAGACAATGTAAAGGTTCAATCAAGTTTAATCAAACAACGTTTTCGAGATCACAAACTCTGTGATAAGAGAGTTATAATTTATAATCCAAATTTTAATTTTGTACAAAATATCATTTCACGATTCTTTTTGTTTTGAATAAATGCGAAATGCAAATAAACCTCCCGCGGGACCAGCGCGCCGCGGCGGCGCATCAACGTTACATTATACACTTTATCCATTAGGAATGTACTTACAATATTAATAATCTCTCAATAATTTATAATTTTGATCACAGTTTCCTTAACTGTTAACTTCAACATATAATACATTTTAGAGTGACATCGAGAATGCCTACTACATATATAAAATACTGAGCAATAAAAACAATGACAACGTCTAGATCTAACGCGATAGAGTCATCTATTTCTTAACAATAGTACCTTGTTCGCACGATTGGCACATCGAATACGATCGCGTCCTTTCGTTATTTGGTATCAGTCCAGACGCGCGGCCTGCCCGCGGCGCGGCGCGGCACGGACGGGACGTCGCGCCGCGCCGCGCCGGCGCGGGCAGCAGGGAACGGCCGAAAGGACGCCGTGACTTAGCATTAAGTTTTGACTTGAGGTAGAACATAGGGATCCGACTACAAACTATAAGTAAAGGGTACAACTAGGAATGTAATCGTCAAAATGGCAACATACAGCGATACTATTCGATCTAACATTTTAATCGTGCATCAGAAATCAACACTGCGATTTATGAATCAATTTAACGGACACTACTTATGATTTACATTTGTTAAACATGAAACATCGAACGCGGCTCGACGGCGAGCCCTCGCGGACAGCACGGGACTTATCGCTACTCTTAGGACTAAAGGAAAATAATGCATAGCTTTTCTTTTAGAACAAAGAAATTTACGCAAATTTGGCTACACGTATCACAAGTGACCTTTTTAGTCTTAGTGTCTATGAGTCTTCACCGCTATATATACAAGTTTAATTGATAGAAATCCCTGTATGCGGGCGCGGGGCCTAGTCGCGGCGCCCGTGCGCGTGCGCCGGCACCGGTGAGGGCAGGTGAGCGGGCGCGGGGGCGG
>BHDV01009988.1:86418-106713 GCA_005406045.1 Adoxophyes honmai
TCAGTTTGAGCTGCGCCCGGCGCCCCTAGGACCTCGGCGCCCGTGTGCAACGCACACCCTGCACCTAAGGGAAAGACGGCCCTGTAACGTAACATTGTTTACTCCTTACGACTTCAGAAATACCAGTTTTCTTGAGAAATTGATACACTAAGTGCGTCATTATGCATACGTGTACGTGTACAATGTCATTTTCATTTCATGCACACACTTGTATCAATTTCTTAAAAGCAATCTGGTTAAATGTATTGAGAATAATGACACTCGAACGCTCCAAAATATCATCAACTATGTTTTTCACGTCACGGCAAACTCACCGTGGTCAATTCAAATCACCACATGCCGCGTCCGCGATCCCTTCTCGCTTCCCGCATCCCCGCGCCACGTTCTCTAGTGATTTTGTTATCGGCGCGGCACCCCCCGGCGACATCCGACGCTGCGCGCCATTACCGCCCCCCTCCCTGCCCCTCCCCCTGCGGCGCCCACACACTCATTAGCTCGATCGCGAGTGCACTCGCCGACGTGAATTTTTAGTCCTCCTTGGCGTTGTATGTGTATAGCTAGGTATACGTATAGGTCCAGTTGAAAGTGTGAGTCAGTTAGGTGCGCCACTTAGGTAGCGCGTTGACCTTGGAACAATGGGTAACTAACAACTGTCTAAAGTACTTACTCTGAAATTTTGAAGTGGCGGGTGATGAATGCTTAGGCGTTTGCGATCATCGCGCTCAAGCGTTGTATGTAATTGCAAAGGAAGCGGATTGTTGGGCACGTTCCTTAAAGCCGGAAGGAATACTGTTTGGTTTTTAATTGATCAGCGACAATAGCTCACTAGTTTCATCTGTTTTACTCTAACTAGGTGTGTGTGAAAGGGACACTATATGTCACGGAATAAACGCTAGCATGAGCTCCCAGAAATCACTTTCAGCTTCATTGAGGATTTGCACGAAGCATGTATCGGAGTTGGATGAAAGTGGCCGAGGATGTTAGTAAATAAGAGGAGAGGCCAATGTCCAGCAGTCGAGTATAGGCTGATGATGATATGGATCATGGTAGCTTCCTCATCATGTCACAGCCTTAAGTTAAGCCATTCGTTGACAAGTCATTCTTGTTAGTTTTCGCGTCATCCTATCCACGACCTACCTAAAAGTCAAGGAAACTGTGTCTGTAAGAGAGGGCCAACTGTTGCTCTAGCGTAATCGTTTTTTAGTTTTTCGTCTTGCCAGTTCGAATGTTGAGTTGTCATCTTTTTTCACACAAATCCCTGACAACTATCGGCAAACGCCTCTTTGACGTTAGTGATCGAGATTATGAAGATAGCGCTGGTAGATTCATTAAAAAAGACGTAAAAGAGTCTAGTAGCGTAGCTAAAATTTAGAATTTTGGGAGTTGGGAACGTTGGTAAAACATTATTGACTTGAAGTTACCTTTATTAAACCGATGGCTATCGAAATCCGCGTTATCCTTGGCGCTTCAAATAGAGCTGAAATTAAAATTACGTTAAGCTTATCCGATATTAAGTTGTCGAGAGTTTCGTAAGTGGCGCCTCGAATGTTGTGTGGCAGCTAATCTAGGAAAACAAGCGACGTTCGGTCACAGTACAGTCAAAGAATTTCATAACTGTGCCACTTTGTACCTTTTTACAAGAAATGTCACTGTGACATACCATAATCTGCTAATCAAAGTAGTGTTAAACTCATTATGAAAAGGATTAAAGTGGCACAGAGGTATCAATTTCTTTGACTGTACTAAGTGTACATGCAGGATCATAAACTCCACTGCTTTTGAACTTTATTGAGCGAACTCCTTACCTTTCCGGTATTCAGAATAAGGATGATGAAGTGAAACTTGACCAACGTCTTTTTGGATTTCTACATTTCGGTGTCGGTTTTGCTGTGCGGTATATGGGTTTAGAATAGTACCTACTTTTCCATTCCTTCCGTAGATGTCGTAAGAGACCACTAAGGAAATAGGTTAGAGTATATTTTAGGCGACAGGCTAGCAACCTGACACTGTACATCTTAACTTAAAAATAGGCTAGAAGTGGCTTCTTTATTTCTGTAGCGTTTTGAGTGCGTCGCCTACTTCAAATGGGAATCCAGGCATAATGTATGTATGGTTTTTTTTTTTAGTTTTGCTTGGGACTCCCGCGACCCCTTACAGAGTTATTAAAACCCCTAGGGGGTCGCCTGCGCTGTAAAACAGTGATTCACACAGTTCATGACTAGCACCGCGACACCGCGAGTTCAAGGCAGCGGCGCCGCGTCACTATGCCCCTGTCCAGAAGTACGCGCGAATTGGCTGCGTATTAGAGTACATTGCTTCTTTACGATGCGTCGTAGTTTCATTAAGCGTGACAAATGTAGCAATGAATAGTCAAACGCGTTCAAAATCGCGGCGTTTCGCTCCTTCTGGACAGGGCCTATGTCGCGCGTCTGTTGCCAAGGCGCTATCAACTGCGGTCGCGTCGTAACGTCACGGTCGCTTAATTAATTATATTCTAGTATAGTTTCTGTTTTACTCGCCAATGACGCTTTATAACACGGGAATGTACTGGTTTTTCCACCCGTTTACCGGGTTTATTTTCTAATATTCTGTCCTGATTTTTGATATATTTCCGCCCTGGTTTAAGAATAGTCAATGCTAGTCGCTGTGTATTTTTTTTTCTCTAACTACAATTTCAAATTGAAAATTTGACACAAAGATCGCGTAGGCCTTGAATATAGCTTGCCACCTTCTTGAATTTCCATGGGAGCAATGGATAGATGTATGTAAACCCAATACTACTTGGGTGGTGCTACAACATGACACTTATTTGCAAAATGATTGTGAGTTTGTTTAATTACTTAGTTTTTCGCGATGTATTTACTAACATTATCTACGAGTATCTGACTAGCTAGAGAGCTAGACCATAATGCCAACCGATGCTGATTATAATCTTAAATTATAGCCAAGGGCTCTAGACTAGTGTGACTCCAGGGTCGCGAGCGTTCTGACATTTGAGACCGACTGACTCATCTCTTATCAAGCCATTATCAGCGAGCCCGCCACCTTGGTCGTAGCTCCACTAGAAAGGAAGCAAACATACGAGAATTACATGCTACAGTGTAAGGTAATTTGATCCGTCATCATGGTCATGAGAACAAAATTCGATGAGAGTGATGAGACCGTATGGTTCGTGCGTTTGCTCGTTCTCAGTCTTCGTGCTGGCCAGTTAGATAAAACGAAGATATTGTTCCATTTTTAAATTAGCGTCCCTGCGACTTTATGCTTTTGATTTTTTTTCGTGTTTCAAAACGTTCTGGCCAGTTAGAACGACGAGATGAAAAAAAAATGAACGCCAAGTGTTTTGTTTTATCTGCCTCACGATTTTCGAAAGGAAAATCTGCATTACTCGCCGGCTTCATTGTTAGCTAATTAAGTGATTCTCGCTCGTTACGACGGAGGAGGCCGCTCGTTAGCCCTTATAGATATTATTTCCCTGTTCCGTGAATCGAGAGGCCGCGCAATGGCCGCGCATAACAAAGCGGTGCGCTGGCGACGCGGCCACGGACAGGTAGAGAAATTAAGCAATAAATAATATCATTAATCATTACGTACCGTCGTATTGTTCGTCAGGAATTAGCTTATTTATACTTAGTCTGTAAAATAGTCACATTGCTGGGCAAAGGCATCCCCTTCTTTCTGCCACTCCGCCCGGGCATACTCCGTCGATTCTGGATGACTTTTCTTTGAGATCATTCTGCCATCTTTTCTTTTGTCTGACCCTGCTCCTTTGGCCGTGTCTCGTAACTCATACAGTAACGTTTTAGGTGTACCGTTTATACTCTGATATTTTTTCAGTTAAATGTAATTAATTAGTACTTACAACCTCGACACTGTGTTACCTCTTAACTTAAAACCAAAAAAATATGTTAGACGTGGCTACGAAACGTGCAATGCTTAGTCATGGTAACGTCTATGTACCATTTCGTGTACTCTGCCATTTGGAAATACATGGCATTATTATTATTTTGTAATTAATTACTACTTACTTGTCGTATGTTCAAATATGTTTGAAACCATTTTCTAAGTTGTTAGAGTCAGTCCGTTTGGTCGGTCGTAAGATTTGGGTCCGGGATTAACTTTTATTACGTTACCTGCATAATAAAAATTGTATTTAGTTACAATCAGCAAGGGATAAGTAAGGTAATTGAAAATTTTGTAAACAATAGCAGTCCCCTACTCTACAGAGCATGGCCAGCAACGTATCCTGCAAAAAATGTGATTGTCTTTGGTCTTGCACGTGACAGCTGTCATGTCCGCAAGTTCCGTGATCCACAATCAGCAACTAGTTCGGGCTTCTCACGGGGGCTGCGTTTTCTCGTAAAAAGCGCATTGAGACGTTATATTACTCTCATTGTGGACGGACAAAAGCTTATGCTTTATGGCCGTAGTTTTTACATTTCCTGGCCATAGACAATGGGCGCAGATAGGAAAGGGTCAGGCGCAAGCGCGAACGCGACTCTAGTTCCCTCATGAATAATAATGTTCGGCAAAAAACGCGCTTGTTTCTTTAGTTCTTGTCTCCCGCGCCATGTGCGGCGTAATTCGACGCTTAATTTATTCACTTATTCTAACCTTTGGCTTTCTTTTAAACCCGTTTCATTTAATTGTGTGCATAGATGTGAAGTTTAGAAATATAAAGGCGCGGTAAAATTATGCAAATGCTTGAGGGAATCCGCCAAATGGGCAGCGCAGGCATAGTTAAACCACCTACGTGTTTGACACGGTTTTCCGGACTTTATTCCTACTCTATTCTAGGTATCCATAAATCATAGTTCTGGGTTTGCGCTTAATATCCCCTATAGATAAACGTTATCAGTATCTAAGCCTAATTGCAAGCTTTCATTACCCTTTTCATTAAAGACCAGACTTAATCACCTAATTGTTGATACTTCACCACGGAATCGACAGCGGAGGAGTTTTTATATTGGCGCTATACACCGCTCCCCTCGTCGGACACATGTGAGGTTTTATTTAAAATTACACGCAATGTATGCCGCGTGTTGTATCGCAACAGCGTTATCGCCAAATAAAAGCACTCTGGGGCATAATTCTGAGTTGTAAATTAAAATAACTCGCCCCTAATAAAGTGGCCCAGTGAAGTGCGAATACACAAAACAAATTTAATATAGAGCCATTACCTGTTGCTCGTGCGTACCGTATAAACGTATTATACGTATCATTCCGCAGGATGGTGCTAATTAAACTGTTTTATGAGCTTTTGTTTGACTTTACGCCGCTTTTAGGGCATTTGTAGTGTAGCCAAGTTTTAACTGTCTAACCAGCCTATGGTTTATTGGGAGGCGTTGGAGAGTTTTGTAGTGTGGTGTTTACGATCTGTAAGAAAGGGCGTCAATTGAAACGATTGTTTAGTGTTAACTAAGTCTCAACTCAGTTTTACGCTTGGAGATTAATTACCTGGATAGTTTTAAATCTTTTTCGCTGATACTCCGTAATATTGCAATTTACGCATCTAACTTGCATTTTAACAGTTTTAATTATTTGCGATTTAGATTCAATCTAAAGCCCTTAGTGAAATACGTAGTCTTACAGTTTAATATCCTGTCCAAAGCTTCTTTAATTACTACGATCTCATTTTGGTTTCTGCTTGCTTTATGCACAAATGAAGCCACGGAGCTTGAAAATTTCAACCAGTTTTGGTGCCTATACATAGATTTCGCGCACAACCCTAGCTTCGAAATTCAAAAATTGGAATCAGTCGCAGCCCACGCGCTTCGGAATTTGAAAATTAGAATCGCAGTGAACATGTGCACCTCGGCAAACAATCTAGCCGCGCCCCCGCGGGCTAAAATGTGGACCGAATGTCCTTCGCGGCACGTTCGATAAGGGGTTTCCGAGAAGCGTCATTGTGCCCGGTCCCACGGACGCATCGCTACTTAACCGTAATAAGCAACAAAGGGACCCGCGCTTCCCCGCGGCACCCATTATAACTCCGCTGCGTCTAGGCTTTGTTCGGCTTGCATGGGCGTTTAAAAAGGCTACATTGTTTTCGTTGGTAGGATTTGGATGCGCTGCCCGCGGTTTCGCCTCGAATTCTACGTCGCTGTACTTACACTACGTATGTACCTAGTTGTTTTGGGATCGGTTTACCTAGCCGACGGCTGGCTAACTTACAGAAAGGCTAGGAGTACACATGCCTCTAGCTGGCACGTTTTTGTGCAAGTAGCTTGCACGCGTACATACCTATGTCAATCATTCGCGAGCAAGTTACTCGCACAAAAATGTGCCAGCTACAGGAAGTATTCCTAGCCAAACTCGCGGTTTGTAAATGTGTACAGGTAAGATACAGAGCTTTAAAGAAAGAGATATTTAGTTCATACGAAAAATTTCGGCTAACATTAGTAACATTACCATGAGTTTTTAGTAACAGTGTATGGAGAATTTACTTCCACTAATGACCGCTAGCTGTTAAAATCCTCCATACAAATCGTCTACATACGGAACAAGGGCACTCTTTCGAACCGATCGCATCCCGAGCCGACCGCGGGCGGCTGTTTATCGCCGCGCTATCGCGAGGCGGCCCTGCGCCCGCGCCGCGCCGCTCCGACAATTAGTTTTTACGCGGCGGCGGCCGATAATGATTTACTGCTAGGGTTGCCTGTTCATTCAAATGTATTGTGTGTTCGGTTTTACTGCTGTTGTTTATGTGAAGTATGCTGTTATGATGAGTCCTGTTGGTTTGCTTTGGGTTGGTTTAGTTTATTGTATCGGAAGTCCGAGTATTGAATAGTTAGACTGGTATTTTAGAGTGTAGTGTCTGTTTGTGGTAGTTTTAGGATATAAATAGACACAATTTTATTTAAGTCGTGTTCACATGGCGATATAATTTATTTTAACACACTTTTCAGCAATTTGCTTCATAATCTTTATGATACCTATTCCATGTTTTTTTTTTTAACATTGATTTAATGATATTATGTATTTTTAGAGGTGACTAAAGAAAAAGGTTAAGGTATATTTTAGGCGATAGGTTAGTAACCTTTCACTACACCTGCCAACTTAAACCCTAAAAAAATTTGCTAGAAGTGGGCACGGAACGTGAAATAGTCATGTTTTGTCTAAGTAGCGTTTTGTGTTCTCTGTCTACCTAGTGCACTAACAAACCAAATATGTTTTATATACTTACTCAAAAGAAAATTCAGTCCAAAATGTACCCAGGATAATAAGTTTATTAGTGGCTAATAAATACCGAAGCGTCGCCAGCCCTGCGGGCGCGCCGGCGCGCGCGCACGCCCGGTGCGGCGCGGCGGCCATCTTTTCCCGGAAAGCGCGACAATGCGGCGCGTTACGTGTCGCGGCCGCGGCTCGCCTTGTGACGGCGCCGGCGGGGAATGACCAGCGTTCTATTTATTTTTATTTTTCCTGGACAGTGTGCACTAACTTTAAAATAAAACCGATAGATGTGCAGGTGTTCTCGTGAGTTGTTGAGGTGTAAAAGGTATCTTTGGTTGGGGGGCTTTTGAAGTAATAAAATTGCCGGCTGTATAAAGTACTTTCATAATGGCCAGAATAATGCGACCATATAAATTATTATAATATAATTGCAGTAAGTACAAACTTAAGAGGAAATGGAGCGGTCATATTTTGTATGGAAACGTAGTCCCCTGATTCCTCCCTGGATATTACCCGCAGAACAATGATTTTTTAAATCAACAATCTAATGATATTTTAGCATGTTCCTATGTTTTCCTTTTTTTCTTTATTGAATTATTAAAAGAGATATTAACCTTCAAAAACATGAAAAATTGGCAAGTTTTTTCCCTTGTGTTCAAACCTCTAGAAACCAATTTTAACACAATTATATCAAAATATAAGAACATAGAAACACAGTTATGACATTTTTTTAACATTTAATGAAAAAACATATTTAATCGGTTAAGTTTTGGAGAAGAAATCAGGGGACTACGAAACGTTGTTTTTGAATAATTTTCATAGGTATTTTCGGTCCGAGCTGTAGTTGTTCTTATCGCACTCGAAGTCGTCTGGGCAGGTCACGGCGCGACAGCAATAGATTTAGCAAATACCTATTTTTCAATTCCTTCGACCGGCATATTTCCTCTTAATTAGCCATTTTATGTTGAAATTATTAACAACACAATAGCGTTCTATTATTGAATTGACACGTGAATGGAAAAATCTGTTTACTCGATTGCCAAATTGGGATTTGTTGTGGTCTTTTTAACCGACTTCAAAAAGAGGAGGTTCTCAATTCGACCTAATTTTTTTTTTTTTTATTTTTTTTTATTTTTTGTGTGTATGTTACTCGATAGCTCGGAGACCCGTGGACCGATTTTCAAATTTTTTTTTTAATCGATAGGGTATAACTCGAAATTGGTCCCATTGGCACGACACCAGGATCTGATGATGGAATCTTGGAGAAATCGAGGGAACTCTTCAAATTTTATATGTACGGCGTTTTCGGTAATTTGTTGATGAAGTCAAGATTTTACATTCAGTAAACAGAATCTTTTCAAAATATTGCTAATTTGAAGTCGGTTTTTTTTTGTTTAAAATTATTGGATGAAACATTTGTTCAATAGACATTAATTTAATCCTTTCCTAATGCTCGTTTTACGCTGCATGAACATATTCTTCACATTACACGAACCCAAATGTCTAGATCTCTTCCCATTTTGCTTAGTCTCTGTATTATCAAGACATCGCGTCTCCAGTTCCACCGAAAACTATCGCAAAAAACTATCTTTGGAAGACTTAAGGTCGAAAAATGGTTCGTTTTAAACATAATTCGCATCTCTACATTGTTATACATACTTAACTAAATAGCCCTAATACCCTCGGCAGATGTGGCGCGGCCCGCGGCACCCATGCGACACGTGAAAGGGACCGCGCGCGATTTTTTGCCGCTTAAGACCCTGTCCAGAAGGAGCGAATACGCCACGATTTTGATCGCGTTTGACTATTCATTGCTGTATTTGTCACGCTTCATGAAACTACGACGCATCGTGAAGAAGCAATGTACTCCAATCGCGGCCAATTCGCGCGTACGTCTGGACAGGGCCTAAAGGATTCGAGCATTTCGCTCGGCAGGTGCTGGCTCGTGCTCACCCGCCCGAGCATGACGTTTCTTGCTCATGCGGGTTACAGTCATAATGTTGATGTTATACGAGTGTAATATAGGGATGCGAGTTTCAACTGGTATGTTAACTTCTTAGTGACCGAGTGTCCTAATCCTAATATACGATTTTTTTAATGGCGCCATTGAAGTTATTGATGCTTCTTCTGATGCTAAAGTTAAATAGGACACTAGGGATTGGCGTTTTTTTCTCGATATTACCTTTGACGATCAGTACTGTGATTTACCTACTTAATGTGATACATAGATGAAAGAAGTATCTACAATAGTGACGTTTTGCTAGCCTGTCGCCTAACACATAGCTGAACCTTTTTCCTTAGTCGCTTCTTTCGACATCCAGGATCATTGAGGGGTGTTATGCTAAAGTCGATTGCTCACGGGATATTTTAAAAGTGTTTAATAAGCCTACTAATTAATGGTAAATTGGAACTTTGCTACGCAGTTCTTAATTCAGAATAACAATGGTGTCTTGAGTAAGATGACTTCAGTGTAGAATCTGTTATTAAGCCAGCACCAGAACAGCGCGAGTGTGACTATCGGGGAACTTTACTACGCAGTTCTTAATTCAAAACAACAATGGTGTCTTGAGTAAGATGACTTCAGTGTAGAATCTGTTGATAAGCCAACGCCAGAATAGCGCGAGTGTGACTACCGGAGAACTTTGCTATGCAGTTCTTAATTCAAAATAACAGTGTCTTGAGTAAGATGACTTCAGTGTAGAATCTGTTGATAAGCCAACGCAAGAACAGCGCGAGTGCGAGTGTGACTATCGGGGAACTTTGCTACGCAGTTCCTAATTCAAAATAACAATGGTGTCTTGAGTAAGATGACTTCAGTGAAGAATCTGTCGATAAGCCAACGCCAGAATAGCGCGAGTGTGACTATGGGGGAACTTTGCTACGCAGTTCTTAATTCAAAATAACAATGGTGTCTTGAGCAAGATGACTTCAGTGTAGAATCTGTCGATAAGCCAACGCCAGAACAGTGAGAGTGTGACTATGGGGGTACTTTGCTACGGAGTTCTTAATTCAAAATAACAATGGTGTCTTGAGTAAGATGACTTCAGAGTCGAATCTGTTCATAAGCCAACGCCAGAACAGTGAGAGTGTGACTATGGGGGTACTTTGCTACGGAGTTCTTAATTCAAAATAACAATGGTGTCTTGAGTAAGATGACTTCAGAGTCGAATCTGTTCATAAGCCAACGCCAGAACAGCGCGAGTGTGACTATCGGGGAACTTTGCTACGCAGTTCTTAATTTAAAATAACAATGGTGTCTTGAGTAAGATGACTTCAGTGTAGAATCTGTTGATAAGCTAGCGCGAGAATAGCGCGAGTGTGACTATCGGGGAACTTTGCTACGCAGTTCTTAATTCAAAATAACAATGGTGTCTTGAGCAAGATGACTTCAGTGTAGAATCTGTTGATAAGCCAACGCCAGAACAGCGCGAGTGTGACTATCGGCCTTATCTAATCTCAGGCCCTTTTCGGATGCACTTCGACCGGCCGTAATCTTCGGCCTTCGCATTGCGCCGCGATTTTTGCTTCTCGGAAACACTTAGCGGTCGAAATGGAACGCAGAGTAGGCAGAGTAGCCATTAGCTATGCGTAGCCCGGTTTGTTTTGAGGAAATAAAGAGCTGCATGAAGAGATGTTAAAAACTACTTTTTTGGAATGTGCCACGAGAGGCAACGCTCGTTGGATCTTATTATTAAAAGTGACACATCTTGAATTAATTCTGTTTTTGGTTTTTAGTACTGCCATGCTCTGTTATTATAATATAATACATGTGCTTATAATGTTAGCCATAATGCTCATAATGTCCGTTAGGAACAGTTCGATTGGACGCTATTATACATAGGTAACGAGATCCACAGGTTTGCATACATCACGCCTGTATTCCCAAATGGGGTAGCAGAGCACACGAAACGCTACATAGAGAAATCTTGACTATTTCCCCCTTTTTTTTTAAGTTTTAAGTTGGCAGGTATCATAGTGACAGGTTGCTGGCCTATCGTCTAAAATATACCTTAACCTATTTTCTTGGTGACCTCTTAAGGCCGGAAGAAACAGAGAGGTGTTCAAAACCTAAGACCAAACAGAATATGAAACAAGCTAGCTCTACAATAAAACAGAACAGATTGTATAGTTATCGTTAGTTGCCTCTCGAACTAGAGTTGGGATAGATCCGAAGAGCCATAATGGCGGGCTCGTGACAGCAAGATGGCGGCAAAAACTCGCGCCACTGCGCAGCCGCGGTGCAATTAGGCGCGGCTCAGGTAGGCGCATAATGAGTACGCGCAGGTACGCCCGCGCCCGCGCCGTCGCGATAACGATATCGGAATGGTCATTCTTGGAAGGAATTTTTAGAAAAACACGTTTCGGCGAGGTCGCTTGCTCGGTTTGGTAATATAGACGCATGCTGTATAATTGTTTTAGTCATCAGGTAGCCGTTGTTTGATGGTGGGTGAAAAAAAGCTTTGTTAAGTAAATAACTTCATGAAGTTCACTATTCATTTGTAAACTTTCTTTAAAATAATCCATCATCATCATCAGCCTATATACGTCCCACTGCAGGGCACAGGCCTCCTCTCAAAATAATCCATGACAAAATAAAAAGTAAAAGCGTAGGTGAGATTAAATTTTTAGCAATTCACAAACATTTTTATACCTCTCTTGGTATGTGTAACTCACCTGTTGTATGTACTTAGTTCTGTACAGTTTGCAATGGACGACGCAAAAAATACGAAGACAATTACTGGATAATGACCACTATTTATTTTATATCTTATTGCGACAGTCGTGTCAATCATAAGTGGACAGGAATACTTAATCAAACTTGAAAGAAAAGCAAATAATGAGTTTGCAAACCATACGATATATTAGAAATTCTTAATATAGTATGTCTATTCGCACACATTTCTCACACATACAGCAGGTGACTCACTTAAGTTTTTTACCTATAACATTTACATTTCTTACGAGGTGGTAAGCACGATTAGTTAAAAATTTGGTAGATACTGAGGTAAATTCTATGCCGTGGTATTTATATACCAGAGAAGTAAGAGTAAGGCTGCGACATGCAGTAACTGCTAACTTATAGAAATGATATGAGACTCACTTTTTAAAGTTTTTCAGAGCCAAGGGGCACCTGGACTGGTTGTAAATTAAACGATTAAAAGGAACATAAAGCGATTACGGAATCTTGAGTTCAAACAGTAAGCAAACAGCCAAGATACGCGAAGTAACTCTGTTCTTACACTATATTCTCGTAACAATAGTAGGTATTGGCCTTAAAACTTAGGTGCCCCTTGGCACTGAAAAACTTTAAAAAGTGAGTCTTGCGATTCAGTTTATACTAATGAAGTTAAAAGTCAAAGGGTGAAATATCCGTTTAAGTAATCGATCGTAACAGCATCAACCGTGTCCTCTCATATCATTTCTATAAGAAGCCCGTGCATTGAATCAAAAGTTGGTGCTACAGCGTCTTCACACAGATTCGAATCGTTTAGTCCCTGTACTCATGAAATCAAACAACATCGCTTGCTACTACTATAGTCCGAGGATACTGGAAACATGACTTCCATGACTCCAGAATTTTCGTTCCTTAATCACAATGTTTCCTTCGAGGTATTGACATGCCTGTAGGCGCGCCGGCTCCGTCGAGCGGGTCATTACCGCTCGCCCGCCATTACGTACCTATCTGTGTCGCGAACGGTGACCGCTCCACTCGGCTCTTCCATGCAGGCCTTGTTATTACATATTACTACATATTATTTGCCAGGGTAATCAGAAAAAGTAGAAAGTCAACAGGACTCTATTTTACAATCAAAGTACTTCTTTGGACTAATTTCGAATTCGCAACCGTCTTTTTTGACACGTTCATGCGTGTAAGTCGTGTAACTCTTCCATAGCGTACAAATCTTGGCTGCCTACGTCCTCGTGCCAAATCGCAATGTGCTCAAGTTAAGATTGGCGAGACTGTTACGGACAATTTTACAGAGTCAAGTGATAAGCCATTCCATTAAATCAACACTTCAACGTATGTCTACCTAGTCTATGTTATTCTCTGGTTGATTGTCTCACTGCTCTTTTTTGGGTGATATTTACGAGTTACCGGTGTTCAAATGCCAGCGCGTCGAATCTGACCCTCGAAACTATCGCGCGGGTTTTCCCAACACTTGTTTCCTCCCCGATCTGCGGATTCTCGATAAATAAAGGCCCGTTTTTTGCCCTTGGAGCAGAGCGGCGCCCACCAACGATCGGTCGGTGACGGCGTAAAGAGCCGCGGCCGCCATCCGGCCGTCGCGTCGCCCGATAATTTACCGCCCCCCTCGCGCCGCGGTTACGTAAAAACTTGCAAGCTGCGCTTCGCCTTTGCCTTTCTACGGGTATTGGACGGAATACGTGGGACGAGCGTCAACGAACGCGGCTTGTGCTCTGCCTAATTGTGATGCGGCTGGATCTAATGCGACGCCAGAAGCGAGACGACAATTTTCAGCTCTAAGAAAGTCTTTAGTCCTTAGGCTATGAGTCTGTAGCATGAGGACAGAATCACTTAGGGTGCATTCAACCATACGATAATTACATTTGGTCTTCGAAAAAGTCACTCCTTACTCGCATGCCAATCTGTTTTTGTATGAAAAAAGCGGTAAAGAACCATTTATTCTAAGACTGAACTTCGTTTGGTTAAATCAACCCTTCAATCCATGAACTAACGCATATTAGAATGTACCCAAACTCCGAATGTTAATTTGTTGGCAATAAAGTACTTTAATTTCTAGGTACTTATCGTAATCCTAATGTCAAATTAACGTAAATATCGTGTCCATTGTGCACAATTAGTGTTGATTGTTCGACCGGAAACTATAAAGCCGTACGGTTGTCTCTCCGGTGCCGGAAGCGCAGCCCCGCAACTATTGCCCTGCTTCTGGCCGAAATAGTTAACCTATATGAAATCGCATTGCCACTACCCAGCACTAATATGTTCATATTGGTAATTATGAAATTGTTTTCCCCCCGTGTTAGTCATCGTGGGAAGTGATGTTTCGATTTTAAAAAGGTCTCTGAAATGTCATTTTAGCTTTGTCCCATTTAATGTAGAGTTTAACATTTACTCGAGCTCGTTAGTTGATAATCTGACCCATATAATGCAAGGCTATGACAGTTTGGATTGAAATACTCCTGGCGACTGGCCTTGACGATGTAGATAGCGTAAATACGCCGCATGTCTGGAACATATAGCGTCTGTGTACATATGCCAAGTTACCTGCATGCACTCACGAAGTCTATTTCTTGAGAACAGTACCTAACTAGTGTGAAAGGGTTCCCTAACAAGTGAGAATTAAAATCCCTGATTAAAATAGCCGACTGAAACTCGATAGCATTCGTTTTCATTGGGTAAATTCGCGCCAAACTAGCGCAATCGTCCGCAGATAGTGACGCAGAGTTGCACAAAATATGACGGTACGTGTCTTATCATCTGTTTTTTGCCTCACCTCGGAAAGTGCGCTTTGACAAAGAACTAGAGTTACTTGTTCGTGGGAACGTCAAAGGGTTGGCGACTGCGCAATAAAAACAGAACCCCTTCTGCTTGGCAGTCGAGTAAAAAGTTGTCGCGGCCGCGTGAGAACGGAGGCTGATTGGACATCTATTCGAATAGATTGTTGTGCCCAATGCGGATTATGAGGGTTCGGGATTGATTACGCTTTGAAATAAGAAATAGATTATAAATACGTGAATTCTGATAGCACCCTGTGGGTATTATAATGTAATAGTTGCCAGGCGCCACTCAAAAGGCAAGAAGTTGGCAGGAATATTTACCGACTTAGGTAATTTTATTGAGGCGTTGTTACCGAGGTGTTCATACTTACATAGAAAATAAAAGAGGTGGAATAGTAACTGATTGCTAGCCTATCGCCTGAAATCTATCTTTCCTTTTTTTTCCTTAGTCATCTCTTACGACATACGAGAGGTATTATTCTAAATGCAACACGATGCAGGGATTTTATCTATATAGACTCATGTATTTAGCGGAACATAGTATTACAAACCTATTAATCCAAACTTACCAGTTTCAATCATCTGTAGTTCAAATATCACCGCAATCGGAAGAGTTTTCACTCGATTTCAGTGAATACTTGGAATAAAACGCTCTGTAATGACGGATTGTCTTCAATCTGCACTTTACACACAAGCGAGGAAAATGAGTTCCAAATGAAACACAAATCGCTAATTTTAGAAGCCTATCCGCGGTTCAATTCGGATCCGATTACGCAACGCCTACCGCTGCACTTCTTATCGGCTGCAAGGCTATCTGTTATCAGGCGCAGCCTCGCTCGGCCGCGCCCGCGCACGATACAGGACCGCTAATACGTTTCATGCTATGAGAGAGTTTTATTGCTTAAGTACCTACCTACCTACTTGCAAAAGATTGCAAAAAGCAATATTTCAGATCACCCGTTTGGTGTTGGGCTTGGGGTAACACCTCTCCTTTTCTTCCGTGGACGTCGTAATAGGCGGTAAGGAGGGCTAAGGTGTATTATTGGATTGAATAGGCGACAGGCTAGACACTCGTCACTATTACAGCTCTCTTATCTACCGTAAACGTGATAAGTGATGGATAAGTGATATAAAAGTGGCTCCAAAATGGTCACGGTTTTGTCGAGGTAGCGTTTTGTGATCTCTGCCTGCCCCATGGGAGTGTAGGCGCATGTATGATTATGTTTTTTAAGTACTTAATAACTTGATTCAATCTCTTTCATAGAGAAAGAGTTCCACTGCAGAACGTTGTCACAGTAAACACAAAATATTTTCCCTTCGTTGCAAAAATATATTCCCAATGCAATGACACTTCTATGACATTTACTGTAAGTAGGTTCTATTGTGAGCCAGGAATCAATTAGTTCGATAGACTGTCTCTCCGAATATCGGTGTTCTGTAACCTGTACAAACAATAATGTAATGACATTCGAAGTCTGGCTCTTTAGCAAAGCTACGTTCTACTTAAGTAGGTACCGCACTATGATTGAAGAATGAGTAACAATAGTTGGCTTGTTAATTTAGCCCGATGCAGTGAGTGGCACTGATGGACAATAAAATTAATAGCACGCGGTGACCCCGGCGCGCGCGCAGTCGACGCAAACAATCGTTTCCTTGTCGGGAAACTACACACGATTTCATCTATCACGCGGTGGTTACTTATCGTAATTATTAATTAGCAAAATTTGAGGCAAATGCGCTGCATTTGTATATTGAAATCCTTGTATTGTTAAAATTAGGCTTAGGACTTTTGGATGCTCGCCGTGGTTCTAAAATCCGTGGAGTCACCATTATCTTAAATATTTTTTCGACGTCAAACCAAAGTGTTAAAGTAAGTGTCATGATCTAAATGGAATATCGGTAATTAATAAATTTTATCGTAACTCTACACAAGTTACTGTTCAATACCTCATCAGAGTTTCAATAGTGCCGAATAAAGCATACCTATTAACTGCGAGAAGAGATTTTAGTTTTAATTAATTAAAATAAGTAATAAAAATAATAAATTAATTAAAATATGTTTACTAATATTTAAATATTTTACTAGACTATTTAGTGTGATCAGTGGGTAGTTTTGCCTGGAAAATTTTCCGAGAGTTTTGAAAATTGGTAATATTGTAGATTTTGACGTGCTCTTTCTGAATTTCAACTTTGCCACCTCGTATCTTTGCCGCTAACGCCGCCATATTGGAAAAATGGCGCGTGAAAGCAGTTTTTTGACAATATCTCCTGTCTGACTCATTTTAAGATAAAGCAGTCTATTACAAAATAAAACTAAAGACAATTTCCTACAATTTTTGTCTTAGTGCTTATTTCATAAAGTCAATAGTTTTGGCGTACGAGCGCCACAAAGTGTACTCTAACACTACTCCACGAAAAACTCAGCTTGTCTTTTGTCATTCAATAGAGGTTTTGACAGCCATATCTTAGGGAGTTATAAATATCTAAGGGCTAATTCATTAACAATATGAAAGAAACTATCACTTTACCGACTTCAGTGATCGTATAATGAACGAAATAGGCACTTCTATTTTGCTCGCAAAAAAGCGTGAGACGTATGAAATTTTGCGGCGCTTGCGTCTTTTTTGAGCTAAACTAGAGACCATTTTACCAAAAACGCGTAAGATGTCTGAAATCCTACGATGCTTACTGTTTTTTCGAGTCGATAAAGTTTGTATAGGATAACAATATTTTCGATATTTTTAATACTTTCTCACCGTATAAATTTTCCCTGAACTTCGACAAACATGTTAAAAAAAGAATTGGCCAAATTGGTCCAGGCGTTGTTGAGTTATGCGCTTACCAACACAATTTGCGAAGTGTACTTTGTGGCGCTCGTACGCAAAAACTATTGACTTTATGAAATAAACACTAAAACACAAATTGTAGGAAATTGCCTCTAGTTTTATTTTGTCATACACTGTTTTATCGTAAAATGAGTCAGACAGGAGATATTGTCAAAAAACTGCTGTTACGCGCCATTTTTCCAATATGGCGGCGTTAGCGGCAAAGATACGAGGTGGCAAAGTTGAAATTCGGAAAGAGCACATCAAAATCTATAAATTCACCAATTTTCAAAACTCCCGGAAAACGTTCCAGGTAACCCCTTTAACTCGTCTTTACTGACTGGATCAATTTTATAGACTTCGAAAAAAATCTTATTAGAATTTTTACATTTATGGCGACTTCATGGATTCTAAAACCACGGCGAGCATCCAAAAGTCCTAAGCCTAGTTAATGTATGAAATTAGGGCGCTAGTAGAGATACGCGCGACATAGACTATACCTGTCACTGTCTAACTAGAGACATCAGAAAGTGACAAGTAAACTATCCCGCGCGCAACGCGACTAGAACGTGCTGCCGTGCTAAGCCTACTGGTTAAATAAAAAGTTTCCGTCCACATGTAGCGATCTCAATATTACCTAATAGGGACATGACTGGTGTAATTTATTACTTTTTATCCAAGCAAAAGTAATTTAGGGTAAAGTCACCAGTAATGGACAAAGAACCAGTAATGGACAATGACTCTTATTTACTACCCACTAAGGAAAAGTCATTTGTTTTACAACAATCAATTCACAACTCTATGGTCTTTAAATTATGAATGAAGTGTCCATCACTGGTGCTTGTCAGCTTAAACCGTCCATAACTGGTGCCGTCACCCTAACTTATCAGAACAAAAAGTAATTGTGAAGTAGTTTTTTTTTTATTCTTCGGATTTAACGCCTTTTGTAGCAGTAGCAGCAGCAGTTCTGATAGTATAAGTTACGTTATTTTTCTGTGTACTTCACATCCTCCCTCTAGTGTCGCGTCTTGATGTGCTAAGCCGGCTGGTCTAGTCGGAATAGTTTTGCTATCGGCTTACAATCGAGCCGAAAGCTGTTTTGACTCGAGCTCTCGTTACCCAACACTGTTGACCGGCTAGGAAATACCAAGCTACGACACGGCGCGGTTTAAGTAGATGTTTGCGGCATGACTAACCCATGCTCAATATTAAACGGCAGGCAGATTTACTTACCTACACTTTGACCTGCGTGGTGTCCAGAAGCAATACTAAGAGCGCGAAGAGATTAAAAGGGGAGTCTTTTGCTCCGTTATAAGTATTTACCTAACTTACGTAGCAGTCTTTTTTTTTCTAGCCTAGTATATCCCACTGCTGGGCAAAAGCCTCCCCTTTTTTACGCCACTCGTCCCTATCCTGAGCATGCACCTGCGAGTCGTCTTGAAAATTATTCAGGTCGTCCCGCCACCTCCTCCTGGGTCTGCCCCTGCTCCTTTGGCCTTTTACGTAGCAGTGTTAACTAAAAAAGAAGAGATGGAAGATTCAACGGTATGGAGCATCACGTCTTAAGCCCCCAGCCCGCAGGGTCGGCGATGCATCCGCCATCTGTCTATTAGCCATCGCGATCGATTTGCTCGTTTTCCTTCCCTATATGTAGTTTAAAAATAGTTTTGAAGCCAGTGTCGTCACGGAACAGGTTTATAATAACGACTCTCCATTTCTTCCCAGGACGTCGTAAAAGATGATTAAAGAAATAGGTTAAGGTGTATGCTTTAGGCGCAGCGCAGACGTCAGAGTTTTGTGCGATCGAGTCTGCGCAGCCATAAATTGTCTGAATGGCGCGGTGACAGCTTCCAGGAATTTCCATTCAGAGTTTCGTGGAAGCTGTCACCGCGCTATTCAGACAATTTATTGCTGCGCAGACTCGATCGCACAAAACACTGTCGTCTGCGCAGCGCCTTAGGCAAAAGGCTAGCAACCTGTCACTACTGTACCTCTTAACCCTTTCCCTCCTTACGGTACTTAGAAGTACCTCTACATTTTTTCGCCCAAAATCACTTTTTGCACGCTGCCCCTGACGATCCTTAAGCGTAGTTTTGTTTGTGTGTTAGTTTGAACGCGCTAATCTCAGGAACTGCTGGTTCGAATCGAAAAATTATTTTTGTGTTGGATAGACTATTTATCAAGGAAGGCTTTAGGCTATATAACATCACGCTGCGACTAATAGAAGCTAATAAACACCGGAAAATGTGGAAAAAGCGGGGAAATTTCCGGAAGTCACTTTTCCACGCGAACGGAGCCGCGGGCACCGCTAGTTATATGAAAATAAAGTTAAAAAGCGGAAATTCTTCAAAAATCTCTACCCCGGCAGGAAAGGGTTAAACCTTAAACATAATGTTAGAAGTAGTTACGAAAAAGAAGTAGTCATTCGATTGACTATGTAGCGATTCGTCTGTAACAAAGGTTAAGGTTGTATTAGGCATTATCAGGTATTCGTTATCAGCAGGCATGGCCGGTGACTCCCGAAGGCGAGTTGAGGAATGCTAGGGCACAAGACAGAGACGTACAGAAGTGAATCAAGTGTATGTACTTTACTTTTCATACTTAAACTCGGCGGTCGCCTTAGGGATGTTAATTATGGCGTATGCACATAAAAGTAAAGCTACCGTCGTAGCAGCACTTGTATCAAAGGCTAAGCGCGCACTACGACTTTTTGTCTTGCGACACGATTTTAAAATAGCGCTGTCCATACTGATTTTTTCATGACTGGTCGCAACTGTTCCGAGATATCGTGCCTGTGAGACATGGGCGAGCCAGG
>BHDV01009988.1:109427-137187 GCA_005406045.1 Adoxophyes honmai
TCGTGCGGAACTCATAATAATATGTCAACTTTTTGCATGCTTAAAATGACCCGAGTTACTGACTTTATTCATTACTTTTTGTTATCTTCTTCATATTTTTACACACAGAGATTTTGATGTACTTTAATAGGAACTTATCCAGTTGTGAGACGAAACGTATTTGAAACTTGCACGACAATTATGTCAAGTCTTCAAATCAAATTAAAATTTTATTTTTGCTAAGTCCATCCGAGCCAAAGAAAGCATTAACAAAACAGCAACATAAACGAACAAAGCGTTGGTGGTGATAGCGCCCTACAAATTTCGATACTCTACTCCCCTCGATCCTCAAACAAGAAATCTCCCCAACATTTTTCACACATTTCTATTCTTATCTCGCCCAAGACAAGTAATTAAATGTCGCAGCGATTTACGGTGCCGTGCCGGATCGCCGCGTCCCGGGTGACCTCGCACGTACTCGCGACTCGCGGCCGCTGCACCGCGTATCTACCTACCTACCTACCTACCTACCTAGTTATAGGTAGACAGGTAGGTAGTAGCAGTTTGCACCGTTTGTGATGGCGTTAGGGAATTTTTATTACTATGCGGGAATTGATCACGTTTTAATATGGTTTTAATTATATCGAGGTTTCGTTAAGTCCCGCGTGCTGATAGATGTAAGTGGAAATCATGAAAGTTTAAAACACTAAACATTATATAGGTCGAAATCAAATTGATGATACAAAAGTAGTGCTTCTTATTCAGTTAATGCCACGCAACATAATCCATTAGTTCAATTGTTAAATTTAGCTGGATAAAATTTGGGATACATATTCATATTAACACATTCACGACCAAGCCTAAAATCAAAACATCTGCGCGGAACCGAGTAGTCTATAGCTAGTACAAAATGAACCCGGCCTTACCCGGCTACCGGGTTCTCGGTATCTCGCGAATGTTTTGAAGAATCCGGGAGCCGGGTCCTTGGTCCTGAATGTGTTAAGGTAGAACGAAATCACGACCTCAATGTATGGACACCGCAAGTTAAATAAAACTAATTATAACAAATAGGATAGATAGGGTATTCCATAGTCCAGCTAGCTGATAAGAAACACTTATGTATTTTGTATCACCATTTTGATTTCATCCAGTATAGCGTTAAGATTTTGAAAGCTCGTGTGGTGTCGTATTTAGAATCACATCTCCATTTCTTACGTGGATGGCGTTAAAAAGGAACTTGTTGTTTATTCGCCGCAGGTTTAAAGATTTCGCCATCCGAGTCGTGGAATTAAATATCTCCTAAATTCCGCAGCACACTTGAATTTTTGCCAAACGTATGCGGAAGCTTGCATGTTGACAGTTGCAGCTACTTCGAGGGACTTGTGTTTGTCTATTCTGCAATGTATATTAACGTGTGGTTTCGGGTTTAGAATAACACTGCTCCATTTCTTCCGTAGATGTAAGAGGCAACTATGGATAAATGGGTGTAGTTATGCTTTAGGGCCTGTTCACACTACCGATTCTTTTCGGCGATTTTTAGGCGATCTCGCATCGCAAAATCGCCGAAAAGAATCGCTAGTGTGAACATGCTCTTAGGCGACAGACTGGCCACAAAGAAAGAAAGAAATACTACGTTTGTTTATTTTCGTGCCATTTGGCCCATCATTTTACTTCAATTTGAACGATTTTTGAGTCATGTAAATCTGCAAAAACTTGCTTGCCAATCAAAGCTTAGACGTCGTGAAATCTGACGTCTTAAGTAATTATGACGAACTTAATGATAAAAGATCATGTTGACACATAGAGGATAGACCAACTAGAGAAACAATGATGGCCACCCAGTTCCGCAAACCGTCAGTTTATTTCAACTTGCAAACTGTCACAGAAACTGTAAAGAGCTAATAACCATAGAGGAAAAAGCCACTGCGTTACGCACGATCTTGGGCCGGCCAATAAGAGCACAGCGAACGCCGCCATGCTTTGGCGGAATCGTCTTCGAACAAATTCAATGGTAATTTACTCTATAGGTTCTGTTCTGTCCTCTTTGTGTTGACATCAGGTTGGCAACTACAACTAGTCGATTCTAGTTTATGCTTAAATAAGTAGCTTACCGCTTTAGATAATAATACAACGATGAAGACTTCTTCCATTGATTTAATTACTGATTGCGTTCCCTGTTGCTATGCGAATCTTCTAACCAAGGCTTCTAACAGTTACCAGACCGGTCCGAGAAGTAATTAGCGACGACTGGTATGTTGTTCTAGTTGTCTATTTATATGAAAGCATTATTTATTGAAACAAGAACGTTGTCAAAAAGCTAGTATTGCGGATTACCCACCAGAGGCTGTTGTCACAATAAATGTAATAAAGATTTCCTTTGTCGAGCAGTGCAATGTCACTATGGAGTTCACTGTAGGTTCTAAGGTGGATACGACATGCACAAGACGTCGTAGAGAGTACAAATGTTCGAACGATCGAGCTGATACTTAACATCCATGCCCCGCAACAGATGTGGCAAACCGTGCCACATGACAGTTTTGCGTTAAGCGACTATGATGAATCATCCACTTACTTTTTTGTTTGTAAGTACCTTAGTGACTGACTTATGTATATTGCTGCAGAATTGCTAGTCGATCGCGACGTTGATGACACAGACCAAGTTTCGAATCCGATTTGGCAGGGAATGCGTTGTGCATTCGCGCGCAGCAGTAAACCGTGGTGTCTCATACGTTATCGTGGTTATTCTCGCCGCGGGTGATTAGCGAGGCGGCGCGTTGCGTCACCCGGCGGATATAGCGGCGATCGATCACGGTTCCTTTATTTTCGCGGACGCCTCACCGTCCGCGGCTGCACGGGCCACTAATGGGGGGCCGAACTGTACGGACGGTGGCGTTGACGCTTGTAACCCGCGAGCCAGTGGCATGGCGGAGTAGCTCTGTAAAACTGTGATCGACGAATTAGATTCGATGAGTACAAGCGCCTTTGTGAATTCGCACACATACATACGTAGATCACGCTTGTATTTCCAAAAGGGGTTGGCAGAGCATAAACATAACTTGAAGCATAACTTTTAGGTGCTGAGTTAGATAAAAGAGGTGTAATAATAACAGGTTGCTAATAGCCTGTTGCCTAAAGTATATCTTAACCCATTTCCTTAAGACGGAAAGTACTTACGTGTCGTGACGCGCCAGAAACATATCGGTTTTATACATTTTTCTTATTCAATTTAGGAGACGATAAAACGTCCGCCACTCCCGCTAGAATGCACGAGTCCTGTGGCTCTCGAAGGCTGCAATGGCGTCTACCAGCTAATTGCACTGCGGAGAATATGCCCAAGTATTTCGACGCGTAAAGTCCGAGTTCCGCGTGGGTGCATCGTTGCACTTTTAAAATTACGAAGCAGACAATCCGTTACGCGTCCTTTACAATTCACGTACATTGCTACTTTACCTTGTCTTTTATGATAGAGGTATTTGTACGAGCGGCAATGGATTGGAGCCAACGCGAGAGCGACATGCGTAAGATAAGGAGGAAGAGTACAAGGCGCGGGGAACTGGCATCTCATCGGCAATAAGTTTGAAAGTTTTATTTTATGCCCCGCTTTCCACGTGCGCCACTTTGGCCTGTCTCCCGTAGGTTACGCCGACATTAACTGTGTACTGTATGTCTTGCTTGTGTTTCGCGAGTTAAGTTTAGAGCTAAAGTGGCTAACGGTTCTTGCTTCTGGGATTTGAAGATTAACCACATAGGCTATAAGTCTTGAGGATGGAAAATAATCTAGTGTTAGATTAATAAGTAATCGATCAACTTATTAAAGACAATTGTGGTTGCGAGGTAGAGCTATTGGGTTGTACTTTGTAACATTCTTATTTTGCTATAATTGTTATTATTGAAATCTGTAGCGACAAGATCTTCTTGTATGCAAGTTTATTTTCTGTCATATCCTTCCTCATTTTCATTTGAGTTCACAACTCGATCTACTTAAATACGAAACCCATTTGTTACCAAAAGCAAGACCTTAAAACCTTTTCACCAGCAAATTGCGGCGACTGCAGTCGACGGAGCGCAGTCATATTTTCGGAGCGCACCAGCCGCGCCGAGCCCAAACGCTCGCCGCATTCCGGCCTAGGACGGAATACATCTCAATATTAATTTCTCCTGTAACAATAAGTTAGTAATTCAGTTTTCGGCAGCCAGGGACGGCTGTGGGATAGTTTGAACCGACAATTAGAGCGTCTCCGGGCGTCCTCGGTCCCCGGAGGCCCCGTTCCTTCTCGGATCGCTTCTGCTAAGCGTTAGCGGAAATTAGCGTCTAATCGCACGGTGTAATCCTCCGAGGTAGGCAAATTTATCTGTGATTATTTGACTCGAGTGGGCTGTCATGGGGTTTAAAGTAAGTCGTTAGTGATGCATGCCAGTTTGCCTGTAGATTATCCGTCATTATTATTATTTTTGCAATAGGAGCTACAAGTTGTTTGTTTGTCATTCTAGACGGGTTATGGGACTTCTTCACCATATTGGCTGTCCATCACATTTCTTCAAAAGTGTTGCTCTCTTTAAATTTCTGGTATCACCGATGACGCTCACGAAATCCTATTACTGGGAAGCCATACCCAGAAAAAAGATGACTTGATCCTATACATGATATTTTTGGAAAGCAGAGAAAATTGAGTGGTCTCACCCACCGGTGATAAACTTGTTAATGGTCTACTTAGTTTTTTCCCCAAGGCAACTATCTATTTAGGTACTTAATTATCCCGATAGTTCTATCGTTCACCCGCGCTGCGCCATATTTCGAAACGTAATTATTAAATTACCGTCCCAATCGCCTATTAAGTTTTACCGTTGATAAAATCTATTATAAGGGTCGCGGCCGCTTCAAAAGATCCCGAACTCATTAAACGCATCGCCGTTCCTATCCACCCATAACGTTAGAGCCTACCCATGTATTTCCACCGGCCGCGGGTTCGCAGTAGGCATTATGTATTCCGTGCCGCGGGCGGCGCGTACGCACGCCATGGGGGCGCGGATCAACCGGCATTAACCGCTACGACGGTATCATAGACTCCACAGTTCATTGCACGGTCTTTCCACTTGCGACACGACAGTTTGTTGACATCGCGCTCGATGTATTAGGAAATCGCTCGCCGCGTCGCTGTCTCGCGCTTCGGCCATTAGCCGCGATCGGCGTGGGTGCGCGTGAGTCAGCGGTCGCCGCGCCCGTACCGTGTAGTGCTGTAGCTGTAACCCACGAATGCTATAATAACGAGTTTTTGCATTGTTTCCGTTGAACCGGCGTGTTTTTGTTACAACTTTTGGCAGTTGTTTATGGTTTTATGATTCAAGTGCGCTGTTTTTTTGGGAAATTTTAGGCGTTTCTAAAATTGCTCATTTTGGAATGACATACTCGAGTGATAAAAATAATCGCGGCTCTAGGGCTTTTATGTGTCAACAACTTATCTCAATTGAACGTGTCGTTATATGATCAGGGCGTTCATCTATTGCAATATTGATTGCGAATAGTTCGATACGCGTTGATCGCGTGATGATAACGATTCAATTGTTGAACAGGTATGATGTATTTGCACAAGATCTAATCTTAGGAACTGAGTAATATGCCTAATATGATTTCTTATTATATCACTAAGATAAATCAGCTCTAAAGTAGGTTTGCTTTGGCTGTTTTGCTGTTGCTCTAATAGAGGTGCCAAATGTCATACATATTGGTTGTTGCTGCTAACTATAAAAGTGACAGACCATTTTTATCTTAATTAAACATATGACGGAAAATGTAATACGACAAAACTGGAACATATTTTATTTTTGTGCATTCGCTGGTTGCTATCACGGCACAGTGTCAATTAAAAAAACGTAAACATTACTAGTCAAATCCACTACTTCACGTTACGTAGCCAGTTTTGGACCAATTTATAGGTAGATTAGATACATTGATGAAAGGGGTATAATAAGCAGGGGTCGGATTTTTCATCGCATGATCCGAGGCAAGAAAACTATGGAGTCGATATTAAAATTAAATTATTATTTAAACCGTACTCATACTCATTCATTTTATTAAGAATGAAATTAAATTGTGAAATATAATAAATTGTTATGAGTAGAAATAAATTACATTGTAAATAAAGATAAAGTAAAATAAAACATTACTTTTATTTTGTGCATCTAGTTTCCAATATCCATAAAGCTTGTAGATACAGGCATGAGTGCCTCAAAATCTTGACAAGGTATGGCATGTGCATTGTCCATTTCAAAATTACAATTGTAAAACGAGTTAATAATGGCAAATTTTTCCATGTTTTAATTTTTTTCAGTAACATTAATTTTCGATTAACATTTTTAATCTGTTAACCTACACAAGGGGCAAAGTATTACGGGACTAAGAAAATTAGTGAGTATGAGTATGAATATGAATTAAAAGTTTAATTTTAATATCGACTCCATAGTTTTCTTGCCTCGGATCATGCGATGAAAAATCCGACCCCTGATAATAAGGTTTGTAGCCTGTCGTCTAAAGCATACTTCAACCTATTTCCTTAGTCGCCTCTTACGTTATCCATGGGAGAAACGGATAGCTGTAGCGAGCTTCTAAGCCCGACACCACACGGCCAAAAGTAAATCTCAGTCAATGAATAGACGCAAGCACACAACACCCTCGTTCGTCCAAACTCAGTGAACAAAACACGATCCTCCTTTAACCCATTATCGGGTAAACAATATACATCGCATACCTGCCGCCACGCCTAAATCCCCGCGGAACAATGCGGAGACAAGGGCCGCGTCCCCGCGTCGCGTGCGCCGGCGACGGCCCCGCACGCAGCTGCCTGGTTTTTCTGTACCATTACTATGAGATTACTGTATTACTACTCGCAGGCGACGGGGTAACTATTTGTATGGACAAATTTAACAGAGCCACTAGCGGTCACTTTCGGAACTACAGTATATGTATAAACGCTTGTGCCTAAGGCCATGAGGACATGTCCAGAAACTTTTTACTATTCATTGCTGCATTTGTAAATGGCGGTCTAACGACATAATTACGCTTACGTATTTTTGTACACTTAAGTATCAACCCGTGTGGTGTCGGGTCTAGAATAACACCTCTCCATTTCTTCCGTGGATGTCGTAAGAGGCGACAAAGGAAATAGGTTTTGGTATCCTTAGACTTCTGGCTAACAACCTGTCACTATTATACTTCCTCTTCTATCTGTTTTTAAACCTAAAATTAAGCTAGAATTAGCTGGGAAGCGTGAAATACCCCTCTGCCTACCCCTTTTGGGAACATAGGCGTGAGTATATACATGTAAATATAATGTAATTCGATTAATGGTATCATTCTCCAACGTAACTAACTACTGACGAGATCGGTTTGTTGCGTTACAGAACAACATCACAGCGCGCTTTGAATATATCGACATCGACATACAGTCACGAACCGGGATTGTTGAGCCACTTGCCACTGTTCGCAATTTAGACCGATGTGACCGACTAGATCTAGATGTTATCTATTGGATTAGTGTTACACGACCAAGTTACAAACATTGGTAAGTGGCTCAACAATCCCTGTTCGCGATGGTACCTAGTTGTTTTTGCGCCGCGCCGATGCGCCCGCGCCGCCGCGAGACATGACTAATGATAACGACTCCCCTCCGCGCCGCAACGGTCAGTCGCGCGCGGGCGGCCATTTGCTTATTATTGTTAAAATATTTGTGGGTCCCTCATAGGCGCAGTGCAGGCGAGAGACTTTTTGTGCGATCAAGTCTGCAGCGCACAAAAAGTCTGCATGGATTGTATGCATTGTGCGCCGGACTTTTTGCGCGACGTGTGCGTTAATGCATGTAATTCCATAGGTTCTATTTTCACAGACTAAAAAGTCCATTACGGATAGTCTGTCGTCTCCGAAGGGCCATATCCGAGTCCTATGTTTTGGTGAAATACGCAGTACAACGTCGCGCGTAATAGTCTTTTTATCTGTATTAACTTTTAAACTTGTCACGTGGAGAGTAATTAAAAGGCCAGAGATGATGGACAGTATTTTTAATTTGTAAATAGGAGGCACGATTGTGCCTCGGTGATATGAATAAATACAACAGAGATGACTTTTTATCCACAGCACAACAAAACACAAAGCACTTGATGAAATATAATACACAGGACACAACACAACGTTCTTGTGGTGATATAGGTAACTGGAGAAAGGTAGATAACTTAGAAATGTATGATAAATAGTTTTTGCAGCGAAAATAAGTAAGTTCACTCCTTGAAGACAGGAATCTGAATGCGTCAAGCCAAAGGGATTCCAAACACGTAAAGATTTTTGAATTTAAAATTTAGAAATGTTATTTAGAAATGTTTTTTAATAAAAAGAAATTTAGAATAGTGGCCAAAAAAGAAATAGGTTCAGGTCGGTAGTACCTCGTCACAAACTTAAGTTACTTGATATAGATTCATGATTCAGCAATACGTTTTTTTCTTGGAATGCCTTGTCGCATTAACCTGTTATTTTCATGTGAAAATTGTATGTTTTCGCGAGTAAGTATAGAGTGAACTTATTTCCGTTCGATTGAATCTGCCATTAGTCTTTGACTGACAAAGAAAATAAAATTCACAAAATAAAGAAAGTTACTTAATGCTATTCAATAACATACGATCGTCAAACTTACGACAAGACAACAGATACTTAATTATAAATCGTAAGCTAGTAGGTCACGAAAAACTAGTTAAACATTTTTTATTACGCCAAAACAAAGTTAAAATTAAAATAAAACAACAATGTCACAGATAAAACCGTCAGGCCTGGGACACCAGCGTAATGAGACCCGCCGCCCTGCCACTCCGCCTCCAACTGTAAAACTTTGAAGGGAAACAGCTGGTATTGTTACGGTTCATATTAAACTGGCCGATTTTATTGAGTTGAGTCGGAAAGTTTTGCAGATATTGAAACGAATTGCGCCACCTGTTGAGCCCGCTGTACAACTTCGGTAATGGCGGTCTCTATTGCCTAAAGGATTCGTCTGACTAAATTTAAATTTATGAGGTTACCCGCGTTTTGCCCTCGGCCGTTTGGCGGTTTGATTTTATTAGCATTCTTTTTATTTAAATCTGTAATTGCTGCTTTTGAGCATTATACATGTTTTTGTAAGGTTAGTAGTTTTGTTTAGCTGTAGATAGCCAACACAAATGTTATAAAGAGACAATATTTCTTTATTGGTAACCTTTAAGAGCACAGAGCCTTTTTGAGTGTAGTACTTACCTATTTTCCAGTTGTGATAAAGTGATGAATGTAAATGTTATCACTAGACGGTTTTCACATTTTACTTTTAATACATCGGATAAGAATTTTTATTAGATAGAGAGATTTTATCGATACAATGATCGAACGTATAGACGGACAACCCCAAAGAATGTGTCAGGATTGAGTTCTTTTCTGCCGGCACTAGTTTTTTTTAAAAGATAACATTGATCTCATTTATTTAGTAAAATAAGCTTATATTATAAACTAAGGTTAGTGTACAAAATCTAAATTAGACTTAATATTCAAAATAATTTGGTGCAATACAGGACAGGAAAAATGTTCCGCAATCATCTTTAGGATGCTGTTCGAGCTGTTCTACTATAAGAAGTCTACTATAAGAGTCTAGGTCTCGAGGTTTTCTTTAATTGTTTCTATACATCAAAAGATGTTAGTAGGTAGATACGTGGATATCTTAGGCACTTTCGTTTCCGTTCCGTTCCCGAAATTTAGCAACCTGTAGCGAGGCTAGCAACCTGTCACTACTTGTACTCCTTTCATCTACGATTCATTATACTAAATGTGGTTACGAATCGTATTGCGATCACGGCTTTGTCTGTATAACAGTTCGAATACTCAGTCTACCCCATTTAGGAAATCATGATTTTTATGTATGTATGTGTCCGGAGGTAGTTCAGCAGCGCCATAACGTCAGGGCACCAAACGTCGTGGTTACGAATTCGGAGCTTTGCCAGTAATAAATAATGTACTAATACGAGGATCTTCGCCAGTGGACGGGCAATACTTATCCAAATGAAACTCGAGTCCGCGCGCGCTCGGGCGGACCAATCGCCATTTTGGTAGCGGGGGGTGATCGCCACCAGGGTAGGATTTGGCTTACAGAATTATTTTGTTTATGGAGTAAAAGAAAATATAGGTTCTGGTGATTATTTAATGAAAAAGTGCACTCATTTAAGATAGTTTCTTCACTATTAAAATAGAACAATAAATTGTATAACAATCAGCTGATTTAAAACTTCTATTAACCATACACTAAGCCTAAGGCCGGCCACATACATTCGGAATTTTTCCGTTCGGAATCCCGAATCGAACTTTCCGAACGCAGTCAATCCATACAAAATCAATGGACCGCCACACACATTCGGAAAAATTCCGTGCGGAATTCCGAACGGAAAGCTTCCGAATGTGTGTGGCCGGCCTTAGCACGTGGCATACTCTGACGACTCTATACTAGAGACCGATAGGTACTTAAAAGATGGTAAACAACCTTGACGTGTCTTTTTATTTAAACATACACTTTATAAATCAAAATCTTTACATTTTACAATTTAGGTATGAAAAAATCATTTACTTTCATAATTGAATTGTATATTGTAACGATTTTCATTTTTAGACTGTTTATTTCAATAAAAAGACATGTCAAGATTGTTTACCATCTTTTAAATACCTATCGGTCTATAGCATAGTTAGACACAGTGACGGGTATATATAGTCTATCTCGCGAGCAACTCAACTCGCACCTCTGCTAAGCCGGGTGACATACTGATTCCGATCACTATATGCCTGCATAAAATTTTACAAATAATATAAATTATAGGTAGGTACTTCAAAATCCATCCCTGAGCGCGCCGCGCGAAATTAGAGCGCGGACGGCGGGCGTGCGTTCCTCCGAGCGTCGTTTGTGACGCAACGCCGGCGACGGGGCGCGACGCGCGGCTCACACTGGCGCGTGTGGGTTCGAATCTCGTTGTTTAAGTGACGGGGAATATGCCGGCAGAGCGCGTAAAAAACACTGTGGTACTTATATCTACTGTTTTTCAGCGTTAAATAGGCATTTTTAGCATAATTTTTAGGTTTTAGAAATACTGGCACTTGTTTTTTTACGGTACTGGCTCCACGAACTAGGTAACCCGAATTGCCGTAACTCCATCGTCTCCATCGTACCCCCACACACACACACACAACCCCAACAATACTAAGTAGATCACGCCTCCAAATGGTCATTTCTTAGGCGCTGCGCAGACGACAGTGTTTTGTGCGATCGAGTCTGCGCAGCAATAAATTGTCTGAATGGCGCGGTGACAGCTTCCAGGAATTTCCATTCAGAGTTTCGTAGAAACTGTCAGCGTGAATGGCGAGAATTTATTGCTGCTCGCACAAAACTCTGTCGTCTGCGCTGCGCCTTAGACCAATAATTTAAAACAGTAGGTACCTATTCCATTAAGACAGAAGCTAAAATGTAGATTAAAAAAAATACACTACTTCGTTAAGTAGGTAGTTAACAAATAAATCTAGATTTAATGTTAGGTAAAAATTTGGTAAGTACCTATGTAACAAAACTGTACTGGCTAGGTCAAAGCTGTACTTCGTTGTAATGTATATTGTATTAAGTAAGACAGTCCCAAACTAAAGCCCTGAGGCAATATCATAATAGTAACTTGAAACTTTGTTGAAATTTCAATATTCTGAACATTTAAGGATAAAACACCCAAAGCACCCGACTACCTAGCCGCTGTTTGTGTGCGCGGCGCCTAACGCGCTCTGTGGGCAGTGAAGTGGACAAGGGGACGACCTGCGCCGGGTGGAATTCGGCTTTAAAAAAAAATTAAAAAATTGTTAAGGCTGAAATAGCTAAGTTAAATGTACCAATGCTCGACACTGACCCAATACACGGCACTTTCAACAATATGTCATAGTAAGTCAGCTGACAAATGGATGTCGTCTACTGGGCGTTGAGGCGTCGAGCATTGGTTCAAATTCAGTAAATAGAGCAATTTTTTCATTATCGCCATACCACTGCAATGGAGCCGCGAGGGATGTCAAAGTTATGTAAAAAAAGGGACAAAAATCAAATACTTAATAGTGTTTTTCATTTTACACATTTGTAAGTAGTGGAAGGTAAAGTTAATCGAAGTTTTTTGGCTACCAAAGGCGTCTTATCACGATAAAAGTTGAAAAATATTAGGTAGATACCACAATAGAGAAATTTGACTATCGCAGCGGCAGGATATGGACAACTCGAAAACAACTATTAATATTCAGCCATCCATTTTCATACCTAATTTGCATCGAGTAACATTATTTCACCTGTGTAATGACAATGACTAGTTAGAGTTTCGAGATCTCGATTAAAAGTTTTCTTCTTTTGCGATATTGCTTGCATACAAGAGTTAAAAGATTTGGCTATGCAGGCTATGCGACATTTCTTGTGATTTGCTTACTCCATTCGCTAAGATGTCATTTTTTGTTGTGTTAGCCGAATACGAAATCCGTTCGCCGAATGCTTCCATTTTTGTTGTTGCTAGCCGAACACAAAACTAGTTAGCCGAATGTCGATTCTTCGTCCGTCGTCGCGCACTGGCCGGTCCGCTGTCACGCGCTTCCCCGCGGGTGGCGCGAGACGCGGCCCTGGACGCTTTTACATACACTATACATACATATATATCTGTATGTATCTATTAACAGTCGCTGCTCTTGAGATAAGGGGCGCCATGTCAGCTGTGTCGGCCATTGATTTTAACTTAGGCAAACCGTAAGGATCCGACGTCTATTTTTGTATGGAATGGTTATTTTTACACCAATATTTATTTAACGCCCCTCCATTTCTTCCGTGGATGTCGTAAAAGGCTTTAGGTGACAGGTTAGCAACCTGTCACTATTATAACTCTTCCATGTAGGTTTAAGTCATGGTTTTGGTGTAACATACCCCATCTGGGAATACAGGCGTGATGTATTTATGTATGTATGTATGTAGACAATTTGAACATTTGTTCAAAATAATGTCGCTAACTTGTGTAGTGACTTACAAATTTTGTGACAGCATGACTGCCATGGGGCTATTACCATTTTATAGCTACCGTAAGTCTCCAAGTATGAATAAATACGTATCTTATCTATTTCAAGAAGTGCATGGACACCTGGCAGTGAACGACATTGAAGAGACAATTTTTGTAGTCGGTCAGCCGGCAAAGTCGTCAACTGAGATTATAACAATGATTACGAGCACAAATTTCAAATAGAAAAACAGCGCGAACACTAATTAAGACAAAACAAGGGTGCACTAAGATATTATGTCCAACCGTCCGTATTATGTCTATTATCATAATCTCGAGTCGCCCCTAGCCTCTGAAAATTCATCGAAGCATAAACAGCTTCCAAAATGTCAAACAAAAGCGATTCTACTCCCCGGCGCAGGGGTTCCCAAACTGTCGCACGCGGACCAAGACGCCCGAACCTTTAGAGCATTGGCGATAAAATTGACATAAATACAGGGCGACATTTTAAGGAACTGCCATACTCTACAATACATAGGTACACACAGTCACCCCTGTGTTCCCAAATGGGATAGGCAGAGCACACGAAACATGACATAGACAAAACTATTAGCATTCCCTGCGTCGCAGCCACGTACTCCAGCAAAAAATTAGATGGAAAAACCAAGGTATTGTGTCAAGAGGTATTATAATAGTGACAGGTTACTAGTCTGTCGCCTAATGCATTTCTCCCCTATCACCAGTTTCTTTACTCGCCTCTTACGACATCCACGGAAGAAATGGAGAGGTGTTAATTTATCCTGACACCGCACCGTCTTACTCCACATAGTGACTTGTAAGTTGTACATAATGCCAGCGAAAAAAAAAATTTCATATATTCCGGCTGATGCCACTGAATTGTTCGGAAAAAAACTATGCGCGATAGTACTTACTACTACGTTACTACTTGAAATCTTGCTAAGTTAGGTTCTGTAGTTTGAGTAGCATTGCCCTAGCACGAGCGCCGCTGCCGTGAGCCACGCGTCGCCATAGCAACCTCCCCCCACCTGCCCTCATTAATATGTACCGCGCCGGACACCGTCTAGATAACTCGAGGCAACCCTGGCCAGTGCTTGGGCCAACCCATAGAGGACAGACCAACTAGAGAAACAATGATGGCCATCCAGTTCCACAAACCGTCAGTTCATTTCAACTTACAAACTGTCACAGAAACTGTAAAGAGCCAATAACCATAGAGGAAAAAGCCACTGCGTCACGCGCGATCTTGGGCCGGCCAATAACAGCACAGCGAACGCCGCCATGCTTTGGCGGAATCGTCTTCGAACAAATTCAATGACACACAACCCTATCGCTCGAGACTAGTTTGAGAAGCATTGCCCTAGCACGAGCGCCGCTGCCGTGAGCCACGCGTCGCCATAGCAACCTCCCCCCACCTGCCCTCATTAATATGTACCTCGCCGGACACCGTCTAGATAACCCGAGGCAACCCTGGCCAGTACTTGGCAACCCTATCGCGAAGTTCGAGTATCGATAAGAATTATGCGGGATTAATACTGCGCTAGTTTTTTGCGGTAGGGTTGCACTTCTTGAGTTTTATCTGATTGATTGAGTTCTAACCCGACACCAAACGGCAAAAAAGTATTAAAATTCAGACACACCTGTACGATATTTATTTTTATTATATTATTTATTTTCATATTTATTTATTTCCGGGCCTCCGCGGACCTGTTGCTTTAACACTCGGAACCCGATAACTTTTCGTATTTAATTATGATGAGTGTGTATTGTCACAAGAAAATAAGTTATCAAATAATTTATTAATTTCAAGACACTTCAAACTTGAATGTGCCAGAAGCGAGGCGTTGAGTAATCTGGCATAACTAAGTTGCGAAAAAAAAAAATGTTTTTTGGAGTTTTTTTTTTAACTAAGTAGCTAAGTATATTTTCATTGTTTCTGGTTTGGGTGAGCTGTTTCGATTTGTGCATGCTGTAAACAGATTCGCAGTTACCTTATTTAAGCATTGAGAATAGGGTAGCTTAGTGTCAAGTTAAACTTCGTGGGTATCTTCTTCTGCGCATCGCTTTTGGCAGAGTGGTCGTGGTCATCCTATATCCTCAGTGACACGTTTTACAATTCTTCGCCATTCTTCTCGACTGCGTCTTTTCTAGCTTTTCAAGCTGCATCCAGCAGTCATTCGACATTGCGATGCTACGCGGTTGACGGAGAGCCGGAGTACAAAAAACCGGGCAATATTTTCAGTTTTCGTAAAAAGAAAAGATGGAAATTCCGCGAAAAAAACTTTACAGGGGTTTTCAGACGCGTATACCCGACCACTGGTTGAAATATTTAAGGTCAATATTTGACCACCCTGTATATTTCAAATTTTGAGCCTTCATCTATGTTTTCCTCCGTGTGGTGCCGGGTTAGAATAGCACCTCCCCCTTTCTTCCCGTGGGTGTCGTAAGAGTCGACACTGGGAAAGGGTTAGTGTATTGTAGGCGATGGGCTAGCAATCTGTCACCGCAATGTCACGTTTAACCTTCTGGTTACCCTGAAATTGCTAAGCGTGGCACTGGATTTTTGAATTCATGTCCTCTGCCTACCCCTCTTGGGAATACAGCCGTGAGAATATGTATGATATATTACGAATTTTAAAAATCGAATGTTTACTCGCACATGCAACAGGAGACTTGCTTAAGTTTTTCACCTATACCTGGCTAGTCCACGTGTGATGTTGCTACATTAGTTGACCTCCGGCGGCGCGGGATCAATCAACGCCGGCACAGCCACAGCTGCGCGCGTGCCGCATCTGGCCTGCGCGCGCGCCACGCTCGGCTTGCTCAAGGCAGTGGTTGTAAACCTTTTTAGAATATAATAGTTTCAGTTTATTCCCGTAACAATGTTTTCATTGTAATTAGGGAGAGCAAACGAAACGCTACGTAGAGAAAACCATGGCTATTTCACGCTCCGTGGCCACTTGTAGCGTATTTTTTATGGTACGTTTACACGCTTGCCGACACACACACAAACGTCTACAAGCTCCAAGCCTTTACAAAGGCTCTTACCTTGCAAAAGTTCTTGCAAGCCAAGCCAAACAACCTGTTTATACGCTTGCGTTTGAGGGTGCTTGTGTAGACTTGCCAAGCGTGTAAACGTAGCATTAGGTTTTGAGTTGGCAAGTATAATAGTGATAGGTTGCTAACCTATCGCCTAAAATACATCTTAACCTATTTCCATAGTTGCCTCTTATTTCACTTGTTCTAAATCTTTAGTTCACTTGCTTCGTAATGGTCTATTCTATAGCTTGTGGACCACTTTCCAGGGACCATTGGTTGGGAGCTTCTGCTTTTCTGTGTGCGTTCTTTATAGCCTACGCGATAACGTGGTAACCGATACAGTTTTTTTGCTCCTCATACTGACTGCCACCTGCAGGCAAATGCTTGTCTTGATGCCTCTCACTCCCGTTTTGGGAATTTGCCAATTAGGTACTTAGGTAGTTAGTTGGTTTCGAAACTAAAATGTCATTGATTTGTTTCCTTTGTGAATTTTTGGTTATGGTGCCGGGTTTAGAATATCACCTCTCCATTTCTTTCGTGAATATCGTAAGAGGCGATTAAGGAAAATAAGCTAACAATCTGTCACTGTTTTACGTTTTTTCTCTAATACTTACATCCTCTAAAACTGTAAAATATGACCTTATATTAAATTTCTTTATTATGTTTTCAATACAAACGGTATCATTATTTGCGACCATGCCTTGGGTTTACTTACAAACGTGTTCTGAGGATTTGATCGTCCAAATTCAAAACTTAAAATATACAGAGCCTAGATAGCTACAATAATCTAATAGTCGCCTTGAACGGTACGCTATATACCCGTTTATCCAATTATTTACTTTTTAGAACTGAGGCTTTGAGACAAGGCGAAAGCTAACTGACATCGCGCTAATGCGATTTTAACGACCGCCTCGTGTTGGGAGCGCACTCACACGTCATTTAATTTATTGTATACTTGAAACAGTCTAGTGCCCATGGTTCATCAGGAACCGCCATGAAAAGAGGGGTTTAAAGTTGATAATTATGTAGCCAGGTTTAGCATAACACCTCTCCAATTATACCTCCAAGGTATGCTTCAGGCGAGAGGCTAGCAACCTGTCACTATGTTACCTCTATCATCAATGTTACAACCAAAAATAATTCTAAAAGAGGCTACAAAACATAATTTTCCGTATGCTCTACCTACCCTATTAAGGAATACAGGCGTGATTTATGTCGTATTTTGTTTTGATAACTTAGGTATTGAGCTGTTTCGTAATAAAAAATATAAGTATTAGTTGAGGTCAAAGTAGCTCAACTTTTAAAGCTGCCTGACTTATCAAACAATACAAAGACCTTCACCTGAAAATACTTGCAGAAAAACAGAGACAGGAGTTAATTTAATTATTTAAACAAACAATAGTTGCATTCAAATTATTTCAAACTCACGGAAAGCGGGTATCCTGACGAAACCTGACTTCTTGTCATCTAGAGGTTAGTCAATTTTATCAACCAAGAGAACGAACTCGGCTAAGTTCCAGGCAATCCGTACAGTAATATTATCAGTTCGGCTTTCTTCAATCTCCATTATTGAAGGCTTGTCAAAGTTGCGAGCGCCGCGGTGGCAGTTAAGACCAGACGACGCCGCCCGCGCCTTTTTGCACACATATGTATGTTTCACGTTGTGTGTACCATCGAACCAATTGATTCCTGACCCATTATACAGTGTGTTACCGGCGTGCGGGCATTTCTTGAAGCAGTGTTAAGAGATGCGGTTTGTTAATCTAACCATTAACTTAATTTCATTAAAAAACTAAATTTCACATTGCGTTACTTTTCTAACAAAAGTTTAATTGCAAGCAATGTACAGCAAAGTTTCTGTCACAAAATGACAAATCAAATGTCATCTTAGTATTAACTGGAAGTTAAGTGAAGTTAAGTTACGCATACATTGATGACTCAGAAAATGGAAGAATTGCATTTGTGGCTTTATTTTAAATAATTATGACATGCTAATACTTGCAAACGATTGCTAATTTGATACATTATCGTCAGCTTTAATAAATGCCCGCACGCCGGTAACACACTGTAGAACCTATTCACATTAAATGTCATAGTGACACTGCATTGCTCGACAGGCGAAATCTCAATAACGTTTATTGCGACAAAGTTCTGCGATGGGTCAGGAATCAGTTGGTTCGATAGTACCTATAGGAAATACGTAAGACAGTAGTTTTGTTGAAAACTACATTTTTGCAAGGCTGACTTAGTCACAATGATTGTACCTAAGCTTTGTCATAAATAATATATTTAGGTTTATTATAAGATTATAACTTATTATTTAACTTACGTATAATTTGTGTTAATTTATGAGTGTCATGCATGGTCCTCAGTAAAATCTGCAGATTGTTACGTTGCGTCGCCATGCACGATTGTTGCGTCGTGAAAAATCTAACAGATAAAATAAACTCCCACTGCAACACAAACAGCATTTTCAGTAAATGTGAATTGATTATTCAAAATATACTTAGTTTTGAAGTTACATTAGTTTGTCAATGTATATTCATATGACTCGTATGATCGATTTTACATTTCCTTCGTTAAGTTTTCGGACTCGCTTGTTTACTCAAGTCACGGTTGTGGTCTGCGCGTTTTTATGATCTAATAAATATCCTGCAGCTGTTTTCAAGTTCAAGGTCGGCGCTGAACGAGTAAAGTTGGCGTAGACCGGAGTCAACAGTCACAATTGCCGTGATAACCTGACTACGAACTGGGCAATATTCTAGAAATTTCAGTTAGCTGAATTTCGGCCTCCTGCCTCTATTATGAACAAGATACCGCGATAATATAGACTTTTCATGTGTTGGAAGGAATTATTTATTAAGCTGAATGCGTACAGCTGTTGTTGTCCTGTAGATTGGAAACTGTGATTATTATTTTACGTACCTAACGTAATGTTATGTAGTTACTTAATTTTCATTTCCATCTGTTTGAATGTGAGTGATTGAGTAAACATTGATTCGATTGCTATTACCCAAATCCTTAATTTCTTATCTTGTCAGGTCATATCTCATTACCACATCGAATAAGTTTATCGTAAAACAGAAAACGCATTGAAAAGCCGACTTGATGGAACCGACGGATTGATCTTTTGTCTTGACCGCCCAGATCGCGTAGTTATAACTAACACTAAATAATTGACACTATTGTACCTCTTCGATCTGTTCGTAAACCTAAAATTATGCTGGTTAAAATGGCTGCTAGGGTTCAAATAGTCATGTTTCGTTGTGCTCTGTCAACTCCATTTGAGAACTCAGACGTATGTATGTATAAATATTTGGTCCTTGATTTGTCGAGTAGCTTCAAACTTGCATCGTACCATCGTTTGCAGCAACCGACAATCACCTCGGTACACTCTCGTTTAGCATGCAGGCCGGTGGCCCTGTGTCCGGGCAGGAGCCTTGCTGGCGTGGATTCGGCAATTATTGTCCGTCAGCGGGTGGGGGTGGGGGGGCGGCTAAGATGGCCACCGTAATTAATTGGCGCGACGCGAGGGGCCGACCGCGGCGCGGCTCGCAGCGGCATTGCGCCCGCGTTCGCGCTGACCACGCTTGTGGTAAAGTAAGGACGGGTTTAGTTTTGTAGGATTTTGAAGTCTTTTGTGTAGTTAGTAGGTATTGGGATTAGAGGTTGGTTAGACTTAGAGTGTATTGTTAATATAATTTTTGTCGATGATGAATGTGTCGTTCTTGTTTGGATAGTAGGTATGCCTTTGAATTGTATCGACGGCTTCGACAGATTTCATATTTGTAATATATGTAGTTGTAACAGCTTTAAGCCTACTTCTTGGAAATATCGTTTAATGTAAGTACCTACAGATGTTTGTGATGAGACGACCATGTAACAAAACACAATGCTTCGTTTTAAGTGCTTTAATAGCTCTTGAGTTACTGTATTTTTTAAGCATTTCTTACTTTGTGTGAAGACACTGTGCTACACTACACTGGTGCTTTACACAAAACAAAATGTACCTAATGGCACGATTTTTTTTCATAAGATACTAAAACTCTTGAAGCAACTTTATTTACTGCCTTACCGCGAGTTTTCTAAACACAACGTAATTACAGTAAAAGCTCCTTATTCGCGCTTCCTTCATTCGCGTTTTCACTATTCGCGGATCAAAAAATTGTGACCCAATTCCTGTATTCGCGGCAAAAATTTCGTTATTCGCGGATTTATTTCTGAAAATGACGAAGAAACTGCGCAAATTCAAACTTTGACTGCAAACATAGGACGAGATGGGTTCGAAATCATAGAACAAGATAAATGGCATTCAGGAGTGCTTGAATCGCAAAGTGAAGATTTGACTGAAAGCGACTTGGAGAAAGTGTTAAATTCACAGTCCATTGAAGAAGAGCCTTCAACAAGCACTGTGAACGTGACATTTAATCCGTAATATTGATCCGTCTATGGAACAAAGTGTTATTTCTTGTCACCTAGGAACGTATCCCCTATAATCCCATACAAATTACCATTCCGTATTCACGGTTTCTGTATTCGCGGCACATTTTTGGAACGTAACCCCCGCGAATAAGGAGCTTTTACTGTACATACTAAATACTCAGCTATAGACTGGTCCTGCATTTGAATTTCCGCCTCATGGTCACCCTCGCGCCGTCGACCAGCGATCCGACCGTAAACGTCTCACCCACGCCGCGAGCGCCCGCTCGCCACTCGCCATACCTACCATACACCACGCCGCCCAACCAACCTAGACCTCGCAACCCTTCTTAACCAGCCTCCCGACAGCTCAACTTACGCCGGTCGGCCACCAATACCGCACTATATCACAGTGTGTCGTATCAAGACCCCTCACCGCGAACACATTAGACCCCACCGTCGTCCGCTTTACTTGCAGACGCGGGGACCGAGGCGGGTCAAAGTAAATGGTCGGACGCTCATACAAATTGCATGGGTGTGAGTAACGTTAGTGCTAGTGGACCTCGGCTCGCTTGAGCGTAAATTCTGTTGCGTAAGTTAGAAGAGACGTCTGGTGCTCGAGATAGGTCGGCCGAAGAGATATCGAGGGAAAGCGCCGTCCTATGCGGGGTAGGGCGCTATAGCTATACGCTGTGGGCGGCAGATAACGCGGCTGCTAGAGCCCAGTACCGGACGGAGCAAAAAGTGAGAGTAAAATCTGCTAAAGCCGCTGCGCTCGGAGTACTAACGACGATAACGGTTCCTTGCTTTTCGTTTTACACCTAAATTGTATCTCGAAGTGTGTTTCTCATGGCAAACAAACCCCGTAAAGCTTTATCACAGCGTAATTGATCAGTAAATTGTAATTCAACATTTTTTTGCGAGATAGATTTATATCGGACAGGTTTTCAAAACTTCGACGAAAGTGGCTTTGTCAAACGTGGTTTTTAAATAATGATAGGTTTTTTTTTTGGTGCTTTGTCCCACGCCGGTAAAGCAGGACGTTGCATTATGCCGCCATGTTGCGCTGCACGCGATGACGCGGACGCGGCGGACGCATTCCCGCTTCGGTATGCTCAGACGCTGGCACGATAGGGGCTGTTGGGGCTAACTCAAATGTTTGCGACATTCTCGTCATGGGGTATAATTATACAGGGTGGCCGGGAATCGACCGTTAAAATTTTAGCCAGTGATCGGGTATACGCGTCTAAAAAGCCCTGTGAAGTTTTTCCCCAAACTTTTCATGTAAAAAAATTCCGAAAATCTGAAAATATTGCCTAGTCTTTTGTATCCCGGCTCTAAGTCAATCGCGTAACATCGCAATGTCGAACGATTGCATGTGTGTACGTTCCGACTCATGGAACTTGCGTAGGGGAACCCGGGGCAATACGGGCCCCTTAAGGGTAAATCGTAATTGTAAGAGATTGGAGTACACTACGATATTGTTTATATATCCATTTATTGGAGTAATTATCCGTCTTTCATATAAACAGCAAATAATTAGTTCAGTCTTTCATTTCTTCGGACTATAGCCATTTAACAAAAAAACACAAATTGCTCATATTGCCCCGTACCCGGGGCAAGATGATCATACCTGGGGCAAAACGAGCATAGGTAACAAAAATAATGATATTAATTTAAAATCAAGCACAAAAGGAATAAATATCCAATTATTCATCGACGTTATCATCTTCGCCGGCGCATTAGCAGTGAGCCCACGCTTGGAAAGAAATCCAGCCCTCTTTAGACTATAGTACCACTCTCCGTAATAGAGAGACTCCACATCTTCAGCATAAACGCATTTTTTTACTATTCTTCCTCGTTTTCTTTTTCTTCACAACTTTTTTTGCATTTTTTGGTTTTGGATGTGACTGCTCCAGGTCAGTTTTGTACGGTGAACGTGTAATATTTGTCATTTTATCTTGCTTTCTAGTGGCTCTATTTTGCCCACCTGCTTTGGGAATCGATAAGAAGAAAACCACGATCGGACTTCCTTTTTTCATGCCGAACCATAAAGACTCTGAAAAAAAAAATAACCAGCAATTATTTTTACTTATCATGAAGCGGGGTCATTTATGAATTTGAGCGGGGCAATATGGGCAGTATGCCCATTTTACCCCGCCCATAATGCCCCGAAGTCGTGATTGTAACAAAGTAACTAAGTAGTCTTAAACCGTTAGTTTATTGATTTATTTACTATCCACACATAATTTCAAGATTTTGAGCAAGTCAAAACGCGAATTCTACTTGAATAATTACAAAGATTTGTAACAAACATACGCCACGCAAAATAGTGAAATTTTACATCAAATAATGTACTTACGTTTTTTTTCCCCTGGTTCCGTGAAACGCGCAACAGCGCTGACTTAAGCACTGACCGCGAGGTCGCGGGGCGGACTAGCAGCCGTTCCGGCATTTACCTACAAACTTTGGCGGCTAGAGTGGGGTAGGGAACGCATTCTCATATTGCCCCGGGTGCCCGTCTTGCCCCGGCTTCCCCTACGTGACGTAAGGTACGTAAAACACAGGGCGCAATGACCTAAAAAGCGATGAAACATTTGTTTCCCATGAGGTCAATACTGAAAATTTTCAGTAAATATTTTACAGGGGTGTTCAGACGCATTTATCCGTCCACCCTGTATAGATGTCGCTGCATGCTAAGACTGCTGAACGAGGGTCGTGTACCCACTGCGTCGTATTGTCCAATTGATGGCAGACAACCTCATTAGACATCTGGATTAGAACGGGAGAATCCAATAGTAATTTGCGCTAAAGGCTAGTTAACTACTGTCCTTCTTGGAACATCCCTCATTTTTGTCCCGTTAATTAAAGAAAGATCTTCACGGAATACGTTGACGTTTTTAGATACACCCAGCCAGAAGATACGACGTGTGTGTATGTATTGACATACGTCGAGATTAAATAAACCAGCAGTATGAATATGAATGTTATTCATTGCTTCCCACATGACTTTGAACATCAAAATCAAGGGTCCAACTCGTAAATTCGCTACTAGGCTGAAATTCGTGTCTAGAGTTAATTTAGTCACAGATAATAACTAGAGGACGGAATTCTCGTGGCACTTTTGATATGCGACATTATATGACATTAACCTTGTTTCGAAATATTACAGAAGACGATTAAAAATAGAAGTAAACAACAGGACGTCTTATTGCTAAAGGAAAAGAATTAACTGAAATAGTAATAATTTTGACAGTTACGTACATACCTTTTTTTTAGTTTGGTTGTGTTTTTCGGCTTTTTTAAACTATTTTCGGCGACAAACTGCCTGTCACTTATTTTCTTCGATACTATTTCATCCTGGAAGTTAAGATATAGGAAGTCGCAGTTAAAAAGTGCGGTTTTTGGTAATAAAACACCTATTTTAGAGGCCAATATTTGTTTTTGTGTTCTCATTCTGTCATATCTCAGGAGATACTGTGTTAGAATTGCTTAGAAAAAAGTTGCAACACAATCATTGTTATACTCAGGAGATGCACCATGAGAAAATATAAATATTATAAATCTCTTACTTTCTTCTTCTTCTATCTTGGATGGATTCTTTTTTGGATGACTCATGAGACGTCACCATGGCAACCAAGGACATAGAATAGTTGATTGACTCGTCATATTTTCACAAGTTCACGTCAAAACATATTTACTTAGCCCAGAATGCATCCAGCCCATTGAGCACTGTTTAATCGGCCCGCTCGGCCGTATTTGTCTGCGACGCATACCTGCGTCATTGGCGACGCATTAGCATAAGACACGGGCACAAAACATGGTTAAGTACAGAAGGATATCTCCACACAGAGTGTGCTCGAGCAACGCACACGTAGGCCCTGCGCAGACAGACTATCCGCGACGGACTTTTTAGTCTGTCAAAATAGAACCTATGGCATAATATCGTATGCAGTAACGCACGCGACGCGCAAAAAGACCGGCGCACAATGCATACAATCCACGCAGACTTTTTGTACGCCGCAGACTCGATCGCACAAAAAGTCTGTCGTCTGCGCTGCCTCGTTGAGGAGTCTCACGGACACGATATCTCGGAACAGTTGGGACCGGGCCGAGCGCAGTTGCTGTCCGCTTGAGATGCGCGTTTTTGAAAGATTCTGCAACTTGTTCAATTGAGAGTGAAATTGTTATACGAATAGTCAAGGAAATTGATTACTGTGCCACTTTGTACCTTTCCACAAGAAATGTCACTGTGACACACCATACTTTCTACTAATCAAAGCAATATGAAACTCACTATGAAAAGGTTCAAAGTGGCACAGGTATCAATTTCCTTGAGTGTACAATAACGCCTGTTATCCCAAATGGATTAGACAGAACACACCAAATATGGCATAGACAAAAACATGTATATTTCACATATTTTTATACTACCATGATATTGTTATGTGCATTCGCCATAATTGACATTCCTAATCCGTGACGCTCGGCGGTCGCAGCGTAGGTATGAAAAAGTATCTTAAATAGCTTAAAAAAGCGAAGTTTTGATTGACTTCTGGAAGTATTTGCTTTGTGAGTTTTGTGACTCGGGTTGCCGGCCGCGGCGTGCTTGCTGCGTGCGCGTGGGCGCGGGTAGCTGCATCGCATACGATTTGACTCATTTGTGATGCTTTAAGCATTTCTTGGTAATCCTGATTTTGATGCGCATAGCCTAAGTCATGTGTGATGGGGCATTTATTTGAGGGTCTCAACCTTCTCATTCATCGGCACACTTTTCTGTAAAAGTTGAAGAATATCCTGATGAGATCGTATCAGAAAAACAGGAACTAGTCAAAAATTGCAGCAAAATCCTAAACCAAATAAAAAATCAACTGCAAATTTGTATGAAAGACAAAGCTGGGACCAAACGAGTATGAGTATGAATATAAGTATAGATACTTTTAACGTGTTGGCTTCACGGGACGCTGCTTCCGTAAAAGGTTTGAAATGTGGCGTGATCAGCCTTGTCGTGCTGCAGCGGGCGCGGATTATAAAGTTATGAATTTATTGAGAGCGCGAAAACTCTTTCTACGAAACGCTCTCTATGTTCGGCGCATAGCTGAGAAGAAATATTGGTAAACCTTGAAGTAAATGTGATAGTGAGCAGCTTAGAATTAAAGTGTTGGTTTGGTTGGATAGTGTCGGGTTGGACACCTTTCCGTTTCTTCCGTGGATGTCGTAAGAGGCGACGAAGGAAATGGGTTTATGGTTAAGGCGTGCTTTTGGCGATAGGGTGGCAACCTGTCGCTATTACACTTGCCAAAGTAAATCCTAAAAAATACGCTAGAAGTGGCCACGAAATATAAAATAGTCAGGGTTTTGTCTATGTAGCGATTCATGTGCTCTGACTACCCCCTTTAGGAATACAGGCGTGACGTACTGACGTATGTACCTATGTATTTATATACAGAACGCGAAATAATTGGATAAAGACATTTAGGGGCAGCGCAGACGACAGACTTCTTGTGCGATCGAGTCTGCGGCGCACATTAAATCTGCGTGGATTGTATGCATTGTGCGCCGGACTTTGGCAACAATTACTCGGTTACAGTTTCCTCGTATATGCACCACCTTTTGGAGCAGCGCAGACGACAGACTTATTGTGTGATCGAGTCTGCGGCGCACAAAAAGTTTGCGAGGATTGTATGCATTGTGCGCCAGACTTTTGCGCGTCGTGTGCGTTACTGCATATAATTCCATAGGTTCTATTTTCACAGACTAAAAAGTCCGTCGCGGATAGTCTGTCATCTGCGCTAGGCCTTGCATTGATTGCCTCTGGAGACACGCTCTTCAGTTAGCGGGTTTGTGGCGTGTCCAGGTCCTGCGCAGTTATCGAGCTGCACCTTCCCTTGTTGACGCAGATAAGGCGCCGGCAGCTAAATTAGTCCGCGGACAGGCCCTTACTACTAAATCTCGATTAAAACAAGCTGTGAATAAGTCACCTAAACGGTTATCAGCGCTGAAGTTGGATGTGATGTTAGTAACGGGACATTCCAATGTTCAACTCTTTGGTTTAGCTTATTGGAAATAGAGAATTGACATGACACCTACCTATCCGTAGTAAGCTGAACTGTTTATAGTTTGCATATTGGAATTGGCTATACAAATAAAATCTTGCAGCAAGCGTTAGATGATCAATGATGAGGATAATAGTTACGTTCAGTCGCAGTTGGAGCGATTTTGGTGCGTGAAATATCGACCCATGTGCTGTCTGATTCTCATTTCTCACTTTTCTCTTTTGTACAATACTTAATGGCATCATTTGATCGCAAGTCGCATGGAGATTGTAAACGAGGTTAAAGGTTGAACAAGCGTGTCTTAAATGCTCATTTGTTCAGCAAAATTATACCGACAGGTTTGTGGTATTACAGCATTAGCGACGAAAATTTAGAGAAACTAGTAGTTGGAAACCTGACGCTGACCACGATCTCAGACATGAGGAAATGACTGCAGATTTCGCTATATTCAAGACTTTCCTGTTTATATCGTGTCATCTTCTGCCAAATAATCACGTCGAGGGTGATATCTTGAAATGCTACACTACACATCACTCAAACAACCCGCCATTTTCAGCGCACCCGGGCAAACTAATCAAGAATCGAACACCAATCAACATTTTAATGCCGCTTAGCAAAATTAAAGTCGTATAGTAGGGGCCCGGTTTCCTCATTACGTAGAAATTCCTGCCGGTCCGCTATCCGCCATAAACCCGGCCCGAATGTAAAATGGCACTCGTTTTATGTAGACGCTTTGATGGCCTTTTAAACAGTGCCGACTCTGTCCAGCCTCTACGTGTATACGTATATTCTGCGCATCTTCTGTATTGTCCGCGCCCTCATGTTTCTAGAGGTACAGCGGGAATTAAAAAGAATAAAACGATGGACTGTTGGGCTTTTAGATGCAGTTTTTTACACCGGAGATTGACGTTTTGATGTTGTTTGAAACATTTTTAATGCTATCGAAGTAACAATAGTATTCTTTTTCGTAGAATAGTTCTGTAACTGATGTGAAATCGCGAGTACGGTAAAATTAAGATACACCTAAGTCGAGTATTTTTTTGTTGGCTGTGTGGTGGGTTTAGAATTCCACTACTCCATTCCTTTCCAGGATATCCAAGGAAGTAGGTTAAATCATATTTTAAGCGACAGTCTGGCAACCTTTCACTAAATACCTATCTTAAAATTGTTTTTTTTTTGACGTGACAACGTCTTAAATTAGGTTGCGG
>BHDV01010011.1:0-32626 GCA_005406045.1 Adoxophyes honmai
ATACATATTATGTATTGGCAACAATAGTACAGGTGCCACTTCAATTCAATTCAAGAGCAATTTAGACCGTTTTAGATAGTTCTTTACTGAAGGCCGCGTAATATGTACATTTGAAAATATTCACCCACCCATAACACGGGCATTAAGTTGCCTACTTTGAGACTAGGTGATTGGTGTAAATATTGTCCAGTGATATTTTTATTTTTTTAAACCTAGTCAGTATTAGTGATCAAATTAGTGGACCATTGTATCTAATTCCATAATGTTTTATTATCGTGTTGAATAGTAAACGGATAACTCACGTTTTTAAATCGAGCTTAGCTCGAATTGAGTTTGGCAGCAGCAGCCGCCGCGGCTCCTACACGAATTAGCCCGAAACATGTCGAGCTAAACGTGAGTTATCCGTTTACTATTCAACATGAGTGAGTCTCCCGATAGTTTTATGTTCAATGATGTTTTATTATTGTCAACAGTACAAAGAAAGTGACGATTCGAGCGATTTGAGCAAAGTTTCTGAATATGGATCAGTCGAGAATACAAGCAGCGAGGAAAATATTATCCTAACGGGACCTACAATAAAATGCAAAGCTAGATCATACGAAGAAGTTTACAACTATGAACCGTTAAACTGTACTTCAATAAACGCCACAACTTATTATTGCGAGAGACCATTTTATTATTACGGTAATACGAGTAATGGGTTTAGACCGCCACTGGCCCATGGCACGAAGATATATTGTAAAAATCTAAACAGGTGGACCCTGGTTATCTGCGAAGCTAGTGACAAGACCGAAATGGACCGCGACGACGTGTCTCGATCAGTGATAAATTGGCCACATTCGTCCAAGAATACAGGTGCCCTGTATACGTGCGAAGCCGTCCCAAGGAACAACACGAGCCTAACGTGCCAGCAGCTGCCCAACGGGAAAATCAACTGCCAAGAGAACAACTGCACGTTCACCGTCCACGGGTATTACCAATGCACTCTCAAAGAATGCTATACGAACTATCAAGGGGCCGCCGTCTGTATCCTGAATGAGCGGTACTGTCTAGACCTTAAAAAAAGACGAATCAATTGCCCTACGTTAGACAACACCTGCTGGTCGAGAAGTGGTTTATATAAGTGTGAGATTGATGATTGCAGGCAAAGTTGGGTAGAAGGTGATCCGGACAGGCTCATCACGATATGCAAGCGCTACTATTACTGTTACTCTTATTACACTAAAATACCTCTCCGTTGTCCTTACCCTGAAGCATATAGGCAACATTGCGTTAGACTGGACAATGATCCAGTGATCAACTGGTATGAAAGATTTGTTTGTCGTAAGAGGATGTGCTTGCAAAGGAACGGTACGTACGATGTGGACTGCGGCCCTCCAGGCGAAGTATTTTGTTTAAGCTCGGGCTATCGGGTTAGATACTGTCCTACGTATAAACCGAGAAATTGTTCGAAAATTATTAATTATATTTATAATAATTCCTTGGTTTGTTGGGAAAAAGAATGTATTATCTCGCACATTGTTGGTTACCACATCCAATGCGATAAAAAAATTAACGTAATTTGTGTGCAAAACGTCACCGGCGAGGAACCCATTGTTATTGATTGCCCAAAACCAAAACGAAACTGTAGAGTATTGCATTCCTTTTATGTAGCACAGAGCAAGAGTTATGAATCCCTGTCCTTATGTGCTCCGGGACTGAAGTGTCACTACGTAAATAAGTATCTCGTGAATTGTGTAATAGGAAAAACGTTTTGTCTCAGAAATTATACCGTAATGAGGGGCTGGAAAGGAGTCCCATATAGTAAAATAATTGATTGTCCTGCAGATGTAGCCCATTATAGAGCATTGAATGATAACGATGTTGGTTATGGCGATGACAATCATAATAACAATGACGACCCACAGTTGTCAACATATGCAAGTTTGAGGTCAGTTCTAACCGTCATGCCGATACGTAGTACCCATGCTGATGCTACTGGGAAGGTTAATGACTATTACAATTATGGTGAAATCAAGGGGTCACCATGGACTACATATTTACGTCCACAAATGCAAACGGATAGACCGATACTCAGAGCTCGGGACGATAACGATTACAGCAATGATGATCCTGGTAATGATGACACACAATGGACTCACGCAAGGCTAATCGAAACAGATGGACCGATATTCAGAGTTCGCGATGGTAACGATGATCCCGGCAATAGTGCTTACTCGAAATGGACTAAAAGCACTAGCCCTAGACTAATCCAAACAGATGGAGTGTTGAGAGCACTAGCAGATGATAATAATTTTAGTGATGATGATCCTGGTAATGAAGATGACTCACCATGGACTCACACAAGCATTACACAAATCGAAACAGACGAACCGATAATCAGAGCCCAGGCTGGTGATGAAGATCCCGTTAATGATGATGGTTCACATTGGACTCCTGTAAATTTTAAATTTATCCAGACAGGTGGACCGAATCGGAGACATCAGGAAACTTACGATTACGAGGATGATAATTCCGTGAATGATGACAATTCACAATCCACTACACATGCAAGTCAGACACAAAACCAAACAGACACTTTTAATTATATGGATGGTGATATATACGACGTGTATAAAGACAATGATGCTGTGGATTACTCATTCGAGATAGGAGATAGCAATAGCTCCCAAGTGTACGTTTCCTGGTAATGATTTCAAGTTCCTGCCTTTTCCGAAATGACTAATTAATGGCCGTTCCTTAAACTCAATCTATCGACGGTTTGGCCTAACAGATAATAGGAGACTAACACGTTTATTATTTAAATAAAGTCTCAAAAATATTTAAGACTACATATAATACTTACTCTGTTTATTTTTAGATGAAACTTTTAACTGTCAAATCCTTTCATTTTTTTAAGTAAACCCAAGATATCAGCGTAAATTATGATGAAGTTCGAACAATAAACAAACAAGAGTAAGTGTATCACACACACACATCCTCACGCCCGTATTCCCAAGAGGGGCAGACAGAACGCATGGATTCAAAAATCCAGTGCCATGTCTAGCAACCTGTCACTGCAATATCACGATTAACTACCCTAAGTAAGCCTGGTAAGATGTTGTAAAAAGAGACTAAGGAAATAGGTTTCCCGTGTGGTGCCGGGTTAGAATGGCACCTCCCCTTTTCTTCCCGTGGGTGTCGTAAGAGTCGACTCTGGGAAAGGGTTAGTGTATTGTGGGCGATGGGCTAGCAACCTGTCACCGCAATATCACGTTTAACCATCTGGTTACCCTGAATTTGCTGAACGTGGGACTGGATTTTTGAATTCATGTGCTCTGCCTACCCCTCTTGGGAATACAGGCGTGAGAATATGTATGTATGTGGAAATAGGTAGGTATGCTTCAGGCGACAGGCTAACACGCTGTATCTATTATATCCCTGCCCTCTGTTTTAAAACACGAAAATATGCTGGATGTGGCTGCGAAACCGGAAATAGTCCTGGATTTGTTTATGTCGCGTTTCGTTTACCCGCTTATCCCAATTAGAATTATAGCCGTGCCGTATACGTACATGGTGGCCGATAATTGGCCATGAATATTTTAATCAGTGGTCGGGTAAAAGCATCTGAAAAAAAAGATTACAGGTGCGTACGCTCCGACTAATGGAAATTTCGTATGTGACATAAAACACTTGGCGCAATGACCTGAAAAGGACACACACATTCCCACGCCTGTATTACCAAGAGGGGTAGGCAGAGCACATGAATTCAAAAATTCAGTGCCACGTTTAGAAATGTCAGGGCAACCAGATGGTTTAATGTGATATTGCAGTTATAGGTTGCTAGCCCATTGCCCAAAATACACTAATCCTTTCCCAGAGTCGACTCTTACGACACCTACGGGAAGAAAGGGGTACGTGCTATTCTAACCCGGCACCACACGGGAAAAGGCAAGTAATAAAAAGCGATGAAACAATTTTATCTCATGAAAAAAGCGGCTAAGAGTAACTTATTCCAGGCCTTATTCTTTTTTTATTGTATCAGTCTTAATTCAGTAAAAAATGGTATTTTTGCATTGAGGGCCCACTTAATTTATCTTACAAAGTTGCAAATTAGTTAGGGTCTCACCAAACTAGTCGACGCCTTTTCGGCAAAATGCGGGTAGAAAAAGCTTTATGTCAACACAATAAGGGCGAACAAGACATGAATTGGCTCGGCCATTCTCGGTCGAACGAGCCGAGCCGATTGACGTCTTGTTCGCCCTTATTGCGTTGAGATAAAGCTTTCCTACCCGCATTTTGCCGAAAAGGCGTCGACTAATGTAGGGAGACCCTTAGCCATAAATTTTCAGGTAATGTCGGTTTTGTTCTGTTAAACCGATCGCCTTTTTAATTCGCATGCACTTTTGCAAGGATATAAATCCCGGTTGTTATCGTAAAGATTATTACATTTTGATATGAATGTTTTATGGACAATAATCGTCAAAAACTCTTGAGAGAATTTTTTTTTTTCATTTATTTGTTTACATTTCCTATTTCTTACTACTATAGTGTAGTAACAGACTTTAACCGATTTTATAAATTTAAAAACTAGTTAATCATTGCAAATATGACGTATTTTCAAGTTACTCCATTCATCATGTGTGTTGGAATCATTACCACCGTCAGCGTCAGTTCTTCTGGTTTCAAAAACGTGTGTCGTCACATAAATGATAATATACTCGAAACTGTTGATGATGTGTTTGTAGCTTTAAGTATCGACGGTAACTTCTCGAAATCCGAAAGGGTTGCGGACTGTTTTCTACTGAAGAACTTCATGCACAACATATCTGATAAAAACTGTGGAAAGTATGAAGAAATCTATAACTCGAGTAGAATTGCTATTGCTAGCAATAAAACTGCTTATTTCATTTTTATCATTAATGAAATTGTTGAAGATTATATTATACGGGATGTTAAAAAATCGAAGTCTGATGTAAATGTGAGATACTATAAAAATAATATTTTCAAGAAAAGAACCAGTGCTAGTACTTTGTTAGCGCAAAACAGCAGCAAATTACACTTAGTTAAGTTGAAAGAAGAATTCTATCAGAATGTGGAAAAGAGTATGATCAAAGACGTAGTTTACAAGCTGCTTTTTGCGAATCCTATAAAGCCGAAACACTATAAACAGGATTTGAAATGGTGGGGTAAGCATTGACACCTCTACATATAATTATGCTTTAGGCCACAAGCTAGCAAGCTGTCACTATTATTATAATAATAATAACATACTTATTATACTATTATTCTTATTAAATTATTAATAAAAATAAATTGTGCTAAATGTTGTTATTAAACTCTGATGATTAAATGCTTTGACATTGGCATAACTTAACCTTATACCTTTTTCAAATTCGCACTCGAAAGTTCAGAATTGAAAAAGAAACAGAAGGAAAAATAGGATCCTATAATGATATTATAACTACTAACATAACGGTTGAGAGGAACAAAAATGAAAATAAATTTATGCGAAAAACCTACAAGCAAGTATAATTACTTATTCGGGTATAAAGAATTGACCGACGGGGGAGCCTCTCTTTGTTTTTACAGCGCACCAGGGTCCCACAGGGCACACTTTGGGAACCCCTACACATACAACATACATACCTTCACGCCTATGTTCCCAGATGGGGTAGACCAAGCACACAAAACATGACATAGACAAAACCATGATTATGACTAAGTACTTTCAGTTTTCGCAGTCATTTCTAGCATAATTTTCGACTTGAAAACAGATGGAAGAGGTAGTATAATAGTGACAGGTTGCTAGCCTGTCGCCTAAAGCATACATATACCTGTTTCCTCAGTCGCCATTTACGGCATCAAAGGAAGAAATGGAGAGGTGTTATTCTAGTCCCGACACCACACGGGGAAACTACATAAGCTTATTTCCTTACCCACCTTATGAAGTGTAAGAGATAATCGGTTCACTAGTTTTAGTGTACGTAAATGTCTCTCTATTTCAATGGATATCATAAGAGGCGACTAAAGAAATAGGTATATATGTAAGTATGTAACTCTTTATTGTACAGTCAGCTGCAGAGAAAGGTAATACAATTTTTCATTACTAGGGGGTTACTTTTCTCTGCAGCTGTCCGTACAAAATAAACATGACAAATTAATAAGCACAGAACAAAACACAAGTACAAAGGCGGACTTATCCCTTAAGGGATCTCTTCCAGGTGTGTTTTAGGCAACAGGTTAGCAACCTGTCACTATTTATACTACCTCTTCTGTTTTCAAACCTAAAATCATCCTAGAAGTGGCTGCGAAGCGTGAAAATATTCACATTCATGATTTTGTCTACGTCACCTTTCGTCTGCTCTGCCAATCCCATTTGCATGTAAATGTAAATGCGGATTGTATGTAAATGTATGTCTAATTTGTTGTAATTCTAGAGTTCAACACGAGCCTACGGACGCGGCGAGTGTACCAAGGGCAGCAGACGACCGCGGCCGAGTTCCCGTTCATGACCAGCGTGCACGTCGAGGGCCGGTTCCGCTGCTCCGGCTGCATCATCCGCAAGGACTTCGTCATCACCGCAGCCTCTTGCCTGACGCAGTAAGCCATAATAATCATGGTTAACGTAAAATGACGTCACACTTTTTATTGTCATTCTCGGACTTAAATCGAAATACCTACTCGTAGAGATAACGCGAGCTCCTGCATTTGTGTGAAAACCAAGCGTGCCACTTTTTCTCTACCTACTGTAGAGGTATAGTCACAAGTGCGCTTTAGTGATGGGAACCGACAGCCGAGTGAAACCGATTCAAAGGTGACGCCGCCTTATTCAAGTTGTCCTGTCTTTAGGCAGTTAACCTAATCTAAGTGGTACAAAACTAAATTATATGATCATCATCACGCCTGTATTCCCAAATGGGGTAGGCAGAGCACACGAAACGCTACATAGACAAAACCATGACTATTTCACGTGTCGTGGCGACTTCTAGCGTATCTTTTTAGGTTTCGAATTGGCAGGTATAATAGTGACATGTTGCTAGCCCGTCGCCTAAAATATACCTTAATTTATTTCCTTAGTCGCCTATGCCGACTTACACGGCAGAAATGGAGAGGTGTTATTCTATCCTGACACCACGCAGGAAAATCACTATTGTTGTATTGGAGACATAAATAATTATTTTATTTTATTTTTAGTATATTGTTGTATAGCGGCAATAGAAATACCTACATAATCTGTGAAAATTTCTACAGTCTAGCTAGCACAGTTCATAAAATACAGCCTGGTGACAGACGGAGAGCAAAGTCTCAGTGATAGGGTCCCGTTTCCACCCTTTTCACCCTAAAAATGTATATATTGAACATTAAACATACATTACAGATTCCACATAGCACAGAGAATACCCCACTTGCCTTTGGAAGTCAGAGTAGCTAGTGACTTCACCAGCCAAGGAGGAATGCTAGTGCCAGTTGAGGAGATCCACTTCCACCCTCGCTTCGACCACAACTCGCTGGACAACAATCTGGTGATACTGAAGCTGAAGAAGCGACTGAAGTTTGATGAGAGAGTGAGAAAGATAATGTTTGATACGAACGCTTACAAGATGCCTGAGGACTCAGAGAATATCCTAATACTTGGATGGGGGTCTATAAACGTAAGTACAAGACGAGCACAAAGTTTTGTCTTGAGTGGTGTCGGGATAGAATAACACTTCTCCGTTTCTTTCGTGGATGTCGTGGTTTAAACAAACCAATCTTAATCAAAAGGGAGTATAAGTTGCGGGAAACATTTTAAGCACACCTATCAGCATATACGTGTCGTCTATGGATTTTCAAATTTACTGTCGGATTCTTACTCATATTTATAATGTACGCGTGACTTAAGAGGGCGCACACATTTTTTACGTACGTAATATAAGATCAGGTGGGGGAAGAGAAATTCAGGGGCAGGGCAGGGGTAAGAGGCACCACAGACCATAACTCGTCGAGTTATGAGTGATTATGGTCTGTAGAGCCCTCTTATCTCTGCGTTTCTCTTCCCCCACCTGACCTTAGTGGTTTTGGACCAATGTTTAAAAAATCGTGAAATGTAAATTAACTCATATTTAGCCATGAAAAAAATATGGTTAGACTAAACATATTCTGTAAATTTACAATAAAATTGTTTCATTTGTAATTACATTAAAATCAATGAGAAAAAAAATAAAGTAATGGTTCGACTTTCAAATTATGTAAAATGATATTTGAATAATAAAAACCAATAATTTGATTCATGTTAATCCGTTAATCCCCAGTAGACTATATTGTCTATCAGATAATAACAAGTTTATATCGTTTATAGTAAATTTTATTGGAAAATTTTCAAGTGAAAGACAGCTCTGACGCGTATTTTTGTGAAAACCCTTCAACAAATTGGCTAAGTAAAAGAAATCTGTGTTGCTAATAAAATATTTCTTTCCGTTAATCCCTAGAAAAAGAGTTTATTTATATGTTACAGTAGTTTTTCTTTAAAAACTTTAGGATTTATAGCTTTCTAAAGCATTTGAAAAACATCAAAATCACCGAATTTTGTTTGCACGCTCTTAATCACGGTTTTATTGATTTACCTTCTCGACGTTTCTGCTTCAGTCAACTCGTGACCACGGTCGCTGTAACGTGACCGAAACGTCGACAAAGTAAATCAATAAAACCACGATTAAGTCCCGCGTGCATCCCTACGTAATATTATAAATGCGAAAGTAATTCTGTCTGTCTGTTACGCTTTCCCGCTTAAAAAAACCTCTCAACCGATTTTGATGAAATTTGGCACAGACAATCTTTAGACCCTGAGAAAAGACATAGGCTACCTTTTATTGCGAAAAAAAGGTAATGCCCAAAATAATTATTCCACGCGGACGAACTTAGTTACCTAGTTATATTTTTTTTTTAATTTGTTAAGGAATAACAGAATAATGTAGTACAGACCTACTTAGTGTGATTTCATGTTTCATTCATTTTAAATAGAGCAATTGTTTAAGGCGGACAAAGAGTATCTAGTCGAGACGACACCACTCTCATTCGCATTTGTCGACCTGTACAACCTGCAGGAGTGCAAGAATGTTTACTCAAGGTAAGGTAAAATGCATCGAAAGTTTGTTTAACACACTCACTGCCAACAAAATATTAAAAATCCATAGCTGGGAACCCAAACTTTTTCGTAAGCTGACTATATTGCCAGAGTGGCCGCGCAAAGCACGTCGACTCGCCGCAAGCGCCGGTGGTGGTGGTTTACTGACTCATACAAAATGAACCCGACGCTCGCTCGGATCCGAGTGGTGAGCAAGGAATGTGAACGGACACAATAGGTTACTAAATAACGAAATTCTTTCCCGTGGCGTGGAATCTTGAATTGCGTAAGAATGTGGTAAGAAATGAGAGAAGAAAGAACTTGTCACTATTATACCTCTTTACTACTTTATTATACCTCTTTTTCTAAAGCGGCAGTTACAGTATAATGAAATTACATATTTTTTACAGTTTTTATGTTAAAGAAAAGAACTTTTGCACGGGATACGTTTCCAAGGGCAGCGGGGCTTGTAAGGTAAGACTTGCCAACTTACGTTCAACAACCACTAGCCAATCATCATCATAATTTCTTCAATTTCTTACGAAAAACTCTTTTTCTTTCTTTTTAAGAATGAATTCAACCAAACGATAATAATATAGAAGTCTTGGAATGTCACTTTTAACACCAGCGTAAATCATTTTCTTATTCGAAAAGCACGGGAAAAAGTGACGGAACTTGATACTTAATAATTACAATTTAAAGCCTTAGTAACTATATCTCGTACATGATGGTACTCAAATGCGACGAAACGAAACTCAGTTTCACAGTGTTGCCAATTTAACAATTCTTTCGCTAGATAAGGCGTCTTTTGCTCAAAACAAATAATAATAAGTTACTAAAAAAATTACTGTCCCTAAAATTACTTAATTAAAAGTTAGACATACATATTTGTAAGACGGATAAATCCGTTTATGTTGCTAGCTGAAAGCTCCCTGTCCACTAGAAGGAAGCAAAGCAGCGGCGCGGCGAGCAAGATAAAAATCCTATAATAGAATTGCATAAAATCTCCTCAGTGGATGCAATTCTACTGGTAGATTTCCCTCGCTCCGCTCCAGTGAACAGGCAGCCAAAGAATTGATCAATCTCTGTTTGCAGAACGACATCGGGGGGCCGGCAGTCTTCGGGAGCACCCTGACAGGCATCATCAGCTACGGCTCCCCGCACTGCGGGCAGCCCGACGCCCCCACGGTCTTCACCAAGCTGGGCTACTACGCGGAATGGATCAACAGCGTCCTTGAGGTACCGACTTCTTGTTGAAAATCGGGTCTTTACTACGGCAACTCACTTATTACTTCATCATCAGCCAATATACGTCCCACTGCAGCACAGGCCTCCTCTCAGTATGAGAGGGCTTGGGCTGTAGTTTCCACGCGGGCCCAGTGCGAATTGGGAACTTCACACCCAACGTTGAATTACTTCGTCGCTGTGGGTAGGTTTCCTCGCGATGTTTTCCTTCAAGATAAATATCAAATTCGATATCCCACATAAATTCCGAAAAATTCTGAAGTGCGAGCCCGGGGTTTGAACCCACGACCATCTGCTTGAGAGGCCACAGGTCGAACCGCTGGGCTACCAGGGCTTCCTTACTACTTATTCGAAATCAACTGATTTTCCTGATTGAACAAAGGGACAATTACTACGTGCGGTCGCTGCTCGTTGTCCAAACTACTTCAGTCAATGTCTTACACTAAAGCAGTGATTCCTCACGTGGTCCAGGTGGACCCCCAGGGGTCCATGGGAGACTAGATGGGGGTCCACTCTGGTGTTGGTAAAAATTGGTGTCTTTAGGTTTGTACAAAATGTAACAGCGAGGGTCCACCCACAAGAGGGACCCAAAAAAAACTTTGAAGAGGTCCATGCGTAAACAAAGTTTAGGAACCTTTGCACTAGACCGTCCGCCGTAACAGCTGTCGTTCACCAAATGCGGCCGACTCACGACCGACTACTATCGTTTTCTTTCACTTTTGCAGTCATCGCATGTAGCATGCGACGAACCAGTGTAACATTTTAACAGCCCTACAATTATCTCCACAAAGCAATACAATAACAATGTTATCTTACTGTTTCAATATTTTTTTAGAGTCCTGACCATAACATTGGCGTCGAACCAAAGTCTAGACTCGTCAATCGACCCAGAAACATCGCGACGGATGCGGAAGACGAAACGGAAAAGCACATATCAAACGAAATAGAATCGCTAGCAGAACTAATAGGGGAGCTACAAGTAGTCAAACACATAAATGATACATTGGCAGAAATCCTAAGAGAGAATATGTCCAGTCCAAAACCTACGACAGAAAAGGATGAACAGAGCTCAGAAGAAGAAGAAAATGATGTAGTAGATGTAGCGAATGTGTTACGGCTACTAACGACAAAAGATTCTGAAACTATTACACCAGAAAGTATAACTATTCCAGTAGATGTACTTGAAGGTGAAAAAGTAAAAGAACAGGAAAAAGAATCTGTTTCCAGATCAACAGAATCTGAAGAAACGAATCATGGTTTAAGTATACAACAATATAAAACAACAAAATCGAAGGACAGTGATGCCGAGTCTTCTTCACCGGTATACAACAATGTAGCGACAAATGTTGAAGGAAACGAATTCACAGTAGACGATTGGCCTCACACTAGAATTGACAAAGAACTTCTTCAAGATATTTCTAACGACACGTACTCATATGACGATAAAGATAATCTAAGCGAAAACAACAACAAACTCGCAGGAACTCCTAACTATGAGGAATTAGACAGATCGAAAGTACCAATATCGAGTAGAGCAGATCAAGAACAGGTGTTAGATATTATTTTCTTAAAGAACACGCCTCCGACGCGGTTTTCTGTGGAGAAACGGACTTCCAGCAAAAGGCTAGATGACTCTAGTTTACCGCGAGACTTGCCGCTCATTTACCATGAGAGTAGCAGCAGCCGAAGATATTGAAAAAACCTTTGATCATCTGCAGTTCTGTACTAACATAATTTACAGGTTGAAAAGCTTCAAAACTTGAATCAGTTTTAAATTAATCTTCTATAGTTGGGAAGCTATAGTATCCCCGGATGACGCAATATTATCCCAAAACCTTTACAAAATAAATGTCCCAGGCATTTCATTTTAGGCTGGGCTCACATTTGTACCACTTTGTCGTGTTGTATCTCCGTCGCATTGTACGACGCGTTGAAGACGCAGACGTGGATGTGGATGAGAACAAAAATCTACAAGGCTACGCTTGGGATACTGGGATGAATCGGATGTGTTGTATAGTGAACTGAAGTGATGGCTCAAATATTTACTGTACTGTAGTAGATATGATTTAATTAGGAAATGTTTTTTCAATAAAAAAATACTTACTTTTGTAATACAGATTATTAAAAAGTGGTACCCTTTGAGGCTACAATTTCCATTTTTTTATTTATTGTTGCACTGAATCTTACGCACGGAACCAAATAGTTTTTAACTTATTTAGTAATTTCAATGACTTTTTGATTTCAGCACTTGATCATTAAAAAGTAATATAAGAATGCAATTACTGCGATTAGTAGGTTCGTAAGCTACATTACCATCTGGGACCACTAATAGATGATTCGCAGACCCGTTCTAATCTAAAATCTAACATACCCATCATTGAAATACTTAATCAAAGACAAAAAATATGGAGAATTTTTATGTTTTGGACGAAGAGTTTGAGACAATGTTGTTTCCTTTCACTCTAATGCAGTTCGGGATTTTACAGCCTAAATACATTCCCGATTCGAAGCTAGCAACATAATGGGAAATCTAAAATCTCATTTCGTAGCCACATCCGAAACTGGCTTCCAAATGGAAATCACATTTCCCATCTTATAGTCAGCTACCAAATGGGAACAGTTTTCTCATCTCGTAGCCACATTTGGGAGCTGGCTTCCAAAAGAGAAATCACATTTCTCATCTCGTAGCCAGCTTCTAAATGGGAAATAAGGCTTCTGCCTGATAGGCCTCTATTAAATGCCACCCAACTATTTAAACGTTATTATTTTATAATAGGTTGTTTTTTAAAGCTTAAAAGAAAACATAAGGAATGGTTGAAATAGGATTAAAAAATGATTTCCGTTTCATATCTAGCTTAGTACCTAGTGCTAATTAAGGATTGAATATTCATTTAAACGAAATATACCAACATTTTTAAGTCGTAGTAAGTCAAAAACTTATCGCCAACAAAATGTTCAGACATTTTTCGATTCGGATTTGGAAGCTAGCAATCATTATTGGAATACGAGATGTACCTTTTGAATTCCCATTACGTAGCTAGTTTCGAAAAGGGATAAAAAAAAAATCAAAATGCCCGCCGCTACAAAATGGCGGATGAGCTATTTCTTATCACTTATCAACTCTATCAATTGAAAGGTCTTGGTAAGGAGAATACAGTGCAGTACGCAAAATTAAAAATAAATCAAAAACTCGAAAAAAAAAAAAAACTTTTAAGCTAAACTACTTTATATGCATTGATTAGACTAAAATAAAACCGTGGGGCACGTCAAATGTCTACAATCGTCGATCGTCGAGACCGCCATTTTACGTAGGTTTAACTTAAAAGTTTTTTTTACCCTTTTTATTTATGGGAGCCCCCCTTAATTATTATTATTATTATTTTGATTTTAGTATTCGTTGTTATACTCTCTAGCTGTCACAGTTCGTGAGATACAGCCTGGTGACAGACGGACAGACAGACAGACAGACAGTGAAGTCTCGGTAATTTGGGTACGGAACCCCAAAAATGGAAATAATTAATGCAAATACACTTACTCTTGTTACATACATATTCTCACGCCTGTATTCCCACGAGGGGTAGGCAGAGCATATGAATTCAAAAATTCAGTGCCACGTTTAGCAGTTTCGGGGTAACCAGATGGTTAAACGTGATATTGTAGTGATAGGTTGCTAGCCGATCGCTTACAATACACTAACCCTTTCCCAGAGTCGACTCATACGACACCCACGATAAGGAATAGGGAGGTGCTATTCTAACCCGGCACCACAATGTTTGTTATACATACATACATACATACATATCCTCACGCCTGTATTCCCAAGAGGGGTAGGCAGAGCACAGGAATTCAAAAATTCAGTGCCACGTTTAGCAATTTCAGGGTAAACAGATGTTTGTTATAATGTTCCTAATTCGAACTTCATCATAATTTACGCCGATATCTTGGGTTTTCTTAAAATATGAAAGGATTTGACAGTTAAAAGTGTCATCTTGAAATAAACAGAGTATAGTCTTAAAGTATTTTTGAGATTTTATTTAAATAATAAACGTGTTAGTCTCCTATTATCTGTCAGGTCAAACCGTCGATAGATTGAGTTTAACACATTCGACGCCGGTAGTGCTTCATTGAAAATGTTTTGGCCACAGACGCAGTGTTGTAGAACGGCCGTTAGTCATTTCGGAATTGGCAGGAACTTGAAATCATTACCAGGAAACGTACACTTGGGAGCTATTGCTGTCTCCTATCTCGAATTTGTAATCCACAGCATCATTGTTTTTATACACGTCGTATATGTCACTATCGACATAATCAGAAGTGTCTGTTTGATTTTGTGTCTGACTTTCATATGTAGTGGATTGTGAATTGTCATCATTCACGGAATTATCATCCTCATAATCAGAAGTTTCCTGATCTCTTAGATACGGTCCACCTGTCTGGGTTGGTTTAAGATTTACAGGAGTCCAATTTGAGCCACCATCATTACTGGGATCTTCATTACCACCCTGGGCTCTGATTATCGGTTCGTCTGTTTCGATTTGTGTAATGCTTGTGTGAGTCCATGATGAGTCTTCTTCATTCCCAAGATCATCATCGCTAAAATTATTATCATCTGCCAGTGCTCTGAACCCAGGTTCATCTGTTTGGATTAGTCTAGGGCTAGTGCTTTTAGTCCATTTCGAGTAAGCACTATTACCGGAATCATGATCACCATCGTGAGCACTGATTTCGATTCCTTCTGTTTCGATTAGTCTTGTGTTAGTCCATTGTGAGTCACCATCATAATCGGGATCATCATCGCTATAATCATTATCATCCTGAGCTCTGAGTATCGATCTATCTGTTCGCATTTGTGGACTTAAATATGTAGTCCACGGTGACTCCTTGACTGCACCATAATTGTAATAGTCATTAACATACCCAGTAGCATCAGCCTGGGTACTGCGTATAGGCATGACGGTTAGAACTGACCTCAATCTTGCATATGTTGACAACTGTGAGTCGTCATTGTTATTATGATAGTCATCGCCATAGTCAGCATCGTTATCATTCAATGCTCTATACTCGGTTACATTTGCAGGGCAATTAATAATTTTACTATGTTGGACTTTCTTCGCGTTAAAAATAACGGTATAATTTCTCACACAAAATTTTTTCCCTATTATACAATTCACGAGATTGTCATTTACGTAGTGACACTTTAGTCCCTGAGCACAGTAGGACAGGGTTCCATAACTCTGGGTCTCATTTATATAAAAGGAATTCAATACTCTACAGTTTCGTTTTGGTTCTGGGCAATCAATAACAATGGGATTCTCGCCGGTAGCGTTTCGCAAACAAATTACTTTAATTTGTTTAAGGCATTGAATGTGATAACCAACAAGTTCCGTGACCATACATTCTTTTTCCCAACAAACCGAGGAATCATTATAAATATAATTAATAATTTTCGAACAGTTTCTCGGATTATAGACAGGACATCTTCTAAACGTGTAGTACACGCTTGCTAAACAATATATTTTGCCCGGAGGGCCGCAGTCCACATCGTACGTACCGGCCCTAAGCAAGCACCACCTCTTACGACAAACAAGTCTTTTATGCTTGTTGAGCACTGGATCATCCAGTCTAACGCAATGTCGTCTAAATGCTTCTTCACAACGGATAGGTGTATAATAATAATGGCTGTAACAGTAATAGTAGGTCTGGCATATTGTCATGAGCCTGTCCGGATCACCTTCTACCCAACTTTGCCTGCAATCATCAATTTGACATCTATAGTAACCAACAGACCAAAGACTCCATTTCCAATAGCAGTTGTTGTCATAAGTTGGGCAAAGGATTCGTCTGTTTTTAAGATCTTTACAGTACCGCTTATTCAGGACACACACGGCGGCCCCTTGGTAGTTCTGATAGCATTCTTTGAGAGTGCATTGTTGGTAGCCGTGGGTAATCGTGCAGTTGTTCTCTTGGCATTTGGTCTGCTTGCCGGTCCCCTGGCACGTTACGTTCGTGGTGTTAGTGCCGAGGTACTCGCACGTGTACAGGGCACCTGTATTCTTGGACGAATGTGGCCAATTTATCACTGATCGAGACACGTCGTCGCGGTCCATTACGGTCATGTCACCGGCTACGCAGGAGACCCTGGTCCATTTGTCTATATTTTGACAATATATCGCCGTGCCATGGGCCAGTGGCGGTCTAAACCCATTATTCGTCTTACCGTAATAATAAAATGGTCTCTCGCAATAATAAATTGTGTGGTTTATTGAAGTACAGTTTAACGGTTCATAGTTGTAAACTCCTTCATATGCTTTAGCTCTGCATTTTATTCTAGGTCCCGTTAGGATAATATTTTCCTCGCTGCTTGTGTTCTCGACTGATCCATATTCAGAAACTTTGCTCAAATCGCTCGGATCGAGACGTTTTTTGTACTGTTGACAATAATAAAACATAATGGAATTAGATACAATGGAATGGTCTACCAATTTAATCACTAATACTGACTAGGTTTGTCTCTAAATGAAAGAGTTCAGCATGGGGTGGAAAACTACGTCAACTAACTAACTACTGAACTAACTCAGAATCGGTACGCCCGTGCATCCGAGGTTGACGCAGCAAGGCCAGGACGGACATCGACAGGTTTTTGGCGGGTATGCCTTTCTCCCTCCCTCTATTCGGGAAGGACAGGGACGGGGAGAGTCACAAAACACCAGCAACCGTCCCCCGTGCAGGCGTTAGCGTAATGCTTGTAATAAGTATTAAAAAAGTTTTTGTATACATACATAAACATCACGCTCTATTCCCTGCAGGCGGTTCCTAAAAGAAGGTCTACGGAATACCTCAAAATATGTCGAGTTAAACCTGATTTGAAACGTGAGTTATCCGTATATTTCAAGATGGTTGCAGGCTGTTACCTGGCACATGATGCGGTTGATCCACCAGGAGAAGATACCAAGTTTGATGAAGACGCTCGGCGCGCCGGGGGTCCGCCGCGAGCAGTCCACGCTCAGGAGTCCGTAGAGCTTGTTCTTCAGGATCGCCAGGTTGCCTGGACTGTCGTCCTGGTGGAAACAATATAACAATAGCCTCAATACGTCCCGGTGCTGGGCACAGGCCTCCTCGAGGCCTTGAGAGGACTTTCCCTGCAATTACCACGCTGGCTCAGTGCGGAACTTTACACACAACGTCGAATTACTTCGTCACGGTGTAGGTTTCCTCACGATGTTTTCCTAAGCGAATAGCTTGTGGTAAATTTCAAATTATGTTTCGCACATAAATTCCGAAAAATTCAAAGGTGCGAGGCACAGATCGAACCGCTAGGCTACCACGGCTCTTTTTGGTGAAAGCACAGCTATAACTAAGGGTGGCCATCGGATTTCTGTTCCAGAATTTTCATTAGAAATATCGATTTGTAATATTGAACGCAGTCAATCCATAAAAATCTATGGACCGGCCACATACAAACAGTACTTTTCCGTTCGAAATTAAATCCGAACCAGAATTCCGTATGATGGCTTATGCATTCAAAATTCTGTATTCGTAATCGAAACGTATTTGTGTGTTGTATTTACGGAATTCCGAATCGATATTCCGAAATGGAGTTTTATATTAGTATTAAGTAATTAAACGAAATTCCGAAAACTAGGTTTTCTAAAAGTATTTGGAAAGTCCTGTAATGAGATCCACAGATGGGCTAAAATTTTAGATAGATAACGTACGAGGTTTAAGCACTTTAAGTAGTGAAATAATATGGATGCACTTACGTCTTTATATCGAGACTAGCTGTGCCCGCGACTTCGTCCGCGTGGAATAGTTATTTTGGGCAGTACCTACCTGTTTTTGCAATAAAAGGTTCTCCTAAGGTCTAAAGATTGTCTGTGCCAAATTTCATAAAAATTGGTTGAGAGGTTTAAGCGGGAAAGCGTAACAGACAGACAGGCAGAGTTACTTTCGCATTTATAATGTTAGTAGGGCCCGAAAGTCCGCGCTAATATATAAAGACGTGAGCGTATTCGTTTTATTTCACTATGTGTGTCATGAAGGTCGTCGGCCCATCTTGTAGGTGGACGTCCTACAATGTTCGTGCTTGTCCGTGGTCTCCACTCGACCACTTCGACCCCATCGGCCATCTGCTCTTCATGCATTGTCTCTCTCCTCCTCTCCTCTCTATCTATCTATCTATCAGTAAGATAGATTCTATCTCCTCATTTGTAATTCGATCACGTAGAGACACCCCGAGCATAGCCGTCTCCATTGCTCGTTGAGCGACTTTGAGCTTTGAGATGAGGCCGATAGCGAAAGAACGTTTCGGTGCCGTTAGTCGTCACTGGTAACAAACATAATTGTAGATATTCCCCTTACATCCTTAGACAAACAATAATATGAGTACTTACGCCCCATCGACCGGTTATTAGGCAGGTGTGTAGCCTCGTCGGGTAATAGGCTGTGCCATTAGTTTTAGTCCTGAAATATAGAACGTTGTGAAACGAGGGAGTAAAGTGAAAATCAGCAACGACGAGAGTCTGATCTGTCATTTCCTTTGCTGCCCGTGATCCACATAATGATTTTCATCACATTTGCGAGGAAAAACTAAAAATTTCAGAAAATGCATAACGTCACGACACCGCGCCGCGCCATTCCGATAGCGCTGCCACTGCTATCGAGTTTTTTCTAATAGCAATTTTTTCATTCGCATTTTTCAGAAATGACTTTTTACCCAGTTTCGATTTTTCGTAAGCAGCATTTTTTCCAAGTTAGAATCGACACAGAAACAGTGTCGAGGGAGCTCCGCTCACGCGGAGCTCCTGTTCCTACGTTATTTTGGCCCTCCGGGCCGATGAAAACTTAACATGACCTAAGACTACCTACGTTTCAGTGTCGACTCTAGCTGGAAAAAATGTTAATTTAAAAAAAGCTTTAGTAAAAAAACGAAACTAGACAAAATTCATTCGGGAAAAAATGTAAATAGAAATTTTGCTACTGGGAAATTACTATTTTGGGAAAATCATCTAACTCCCCGTCCTAAAGGATATGCGCTTGTAATAACTCCATTGACGAGCAAGTGTGATGAAAAATATATTAATATTATATTTTAAACTGTCGCGATTCTCACTCATATTTATATTTACGCGGGACTAAATCACGATTTAACATATTACTGCTGTTAAAAATCGCCAAATTAACAAATCTGCCATAGCTGAATATTTTGTTGGAGTCAGGACCACCGACCAAACCATTGGATGGAGCTTAATAATCCCAGAATCCTCTCTACGGAACGACATTATTACTCGCAAATAGTGCGTGAAGCGGTTGAAATTAGAAAGCTTAAAAAATTTAACCGAGGTGATGGATTTAAGCTTTCGTCTTCATGAAATCCGGTTATTAATAAGTGTCAGCATAGAGACGAACATTCGGAAAGAGCGTCTGACATTGTTAGTATTGTGTGTCGGTGTGAAAGGGTGATGGTGGACGGACAATATTGATGAAACGCGGGTAGTTCGACGAGCCGTTACTGATGAAAATCAAGTGCGGGTAGTTCGAAGAACCTAGGCTGCGAAACAAACGTCGTGCTCTGCTTCAGTCAACTCATGACCACGGTCGCTGTAACGCGGTCGAAACGTTGAGACGGTAAATAATTTAAATCGTGATTAGTAAGTCTTGCGTAAATGTAAATAATATATTAATATTAATATATTATTATATTAGTCAAGTGTAAATGTAAGGGCTTAAAGTTAAACTAAGCTTAAAGGAAAGCTTAAATTGTAATTTACTTCGTGAAATTCCGACGGCACTCCCTGAACCAAAGTGCGCTCATCGTCGAAGCGCGCAGGAATACTGATGGCATGTTCCTCGGACCGTTATGTTCCTCTGGCTGAAAGTATATTAACCAGTAATTAAGTAATCCTGTGTGGTGTCGGGATAGAATAACACCTTCATTTCTTCTGCAGATGTCATCAGAGGTGACTAAGGATTAAGGAAATGGTTGAGGTATATTTTAGGCGACGGACTAGCATCCTGTTACTATCGTAACAATTAACTTAGAACTTGAAAATACGCTAGAAGTGGCTGAAGTATGTGGAATAGTCATGGTTTTGGCTATGTAAAGTTTCGTATGCTCTGCCTCCCCAATTAGAAATCATTGGACAATATTAACACCAATCACCTAGTCCCAAATTAGGCAATTTAATGCCTGTGTTATGGGTACTAGACAACGTATAAACTTACTTATACATAGTCAAATATCCAAAACTCAAGAACAAACATTCGTGTTCATCATACAGTCATCCGCCCCGACTGGGGATCGAACCCGAAACCTTAAGCTTCACAGTCAGATTGTCTAACCGCTGGGCTATCCGGCCGTGAAGAAATACAGGCATAATTTATGAGTATCATTTCATTTCATTTTGACCCTGTCCAGAAGGAGCGAATACGCCGCGATTTTGAACGCGTTTGACTATTCATTGCTGCATTTGTCACGCTTAATGAAACTACGACGCATCGTGAAGAAGCAATGTCCTCCAATACGTGGCCAATTCGCGCGTACTTCTGGACAGGGCCTTTAACTTACACACGAAGTGCCCCATCCAACCACGTTGAGCCCCTTGTACTTGGTCTTCAAAACCCGGTGCTTGCTGATATGGATGCCCCGAGTGATTCCTGCCTCGAAGTTGATCTTCTTCTTCAGAACGAGGATGACAAGGTTGAAGTTGACGGTTTCTTTCCTGAAGTAGTGATGGAAGTGGAAGTTGATGACGGGGAGCAGGGGCCCGTTGGTGTAGAGATCGGTGCCGACTCTCACGTGGACGTTGGTGTTGAAGGAGAATCTTCTGTTGTAGACGCCTGGGTTTCGGAAGTCGAACCTTTGGAGATGGAAAGAGTTGATGTAAGTGTACTCGAACTAAAGTGATTGCCGACCCACGATTGAGCCTATTTACAACTAACGTCATAATCATAAAGCAGAACATTATTACGTTTATTGTGACAACATTCTGCGGTGATAAATTATAATTTTATGATAATAGACAAAAGAAAACTTGAGTGGAGACCACGGAAGCAAGTGCATAGGACGCCCACCTACAAGCAGCACAGATGACCTTATAAAGGCCGCCGAAAGACGCTGCATGCAGGAGGCTTCAACATGCTTCCACGGTACATGTGGAAGTCCAAAGGGAAAGCATATGTTCAGAGGAGGACGTCCTGTGGCTGAGATGAGAAATAGATCGTGTTGTGGACGTGATGAGTCTACCCCGCTCGGCCCTCCGTCATATTAAATACATCTTTCATTTGACAAAGTCTAGGTCTTACGGCAGCAGGCACGAAGCCACCGTGATGACCAGCTCCCTGCGGAGGATGGCTCCGGTGCACACGAACTCTCTCTTGACGAACACGGCGGCCACGTACGGGTACTTCCGCACCTGAAAGCCAGAACAAGCGAAAAGTTTTTATTTTTATTTCGTTTCGTATATTATAAAGAGGAAAACTTTGTTTGTTTGTTTGTTTGGTTGTAATGAATAGGCTCAGTAACTACTGGACCGTTTTTAAAAACCATTCGAAAGCCACATTATTCGCGAGTAACATAGGCTAAATTGTATTTTGAAAAAAAGATGATTCCGTAAAATATTTGGGTTTAGATACCTACATCTACACTAATATTATGAAGAGGAAAACTTTGTTTGTAATGAATAGGCTCAGAAACCTACGGCCCCAAAATCCGAAATTTACGCGAAAGAAGTCGCGGGCGGAAAGCAAGTATGTTATAAATTGGACAATCTCAAAATGGTGAGATTATTATTGTTATTTATTGGTTTCTATAAATGGTTTTTATTTAATTTTGACATATTTATTATTGTGACATTAAATTTTAATTTTATTTCTTAAAACACTCGACGAATTCAATCTAAAATCGCTTAACTTGACATTGTATTGTGTATTTTATAATGAACTAGCTTTTGCCCGCGGCTTCGCTCGCATTAAGTTTGGAATGACACAGAAGAGATCTCAGAATTATTTGAATACGCTGCTGTAGACGATATGTATATGTCTTTCAATTTGGGAATAAGATAAAAAGATTCTAGGGATATGCTACATAGAAAACATTGATAAACTGCGTAATGCTCCATAAATACTTTACAACCCTCATTTTGGAGAAGTGATGGATTATAAAAAGACAAAAAGTAGCCTATGCCACTCACTCTCCATCCCTCCACTATTTCCATTTTACCTGCATGCCAAATTTCAAGCGTCTAACTTAAGCAGTTTAGATTTTTATACAACGGGATTTTCCCGCTAACTCCCGTTCCCGTGGGAATTTCGCAATATCCTGTTGCAACTAAGCTTTAAGTTTACTAAGGTACCTGCGTGCCAAATTTCAAGCGTCTAACTTGAGCGGTTTAGATTTTTCACACAACGGGATTTTCCCGCTAAGTCCCGTTCCCGTCGGAATTTCGCTATATCCTGTTGCAACTAAGCTTTGAGTTTACTAAGATACCTGTATCCCAAATTTCAAGCGGCTAACTTAAGCGGTTTACATTTTTCACACAACGGGGTTTTCCCGTAACTTCCGTTCCCGTGGGAATTTTGCAATGTCCTGTTGCAACTAAGCTTTGAGTTTACCAAGGTACCTGTATGCCAAATTTCAAGCGTCTAACTTGAGCGGTTTAGATTTTTCACACAACGGGATTTTGCCACTAAGTCCCTTTCTCGTGGGAATTCCGCAATATCCTGTTGCAACTAAGCTTTAAGTTTACTAAGGTACCTGCGTGCCAAATTTCAAGCGTCTAACTTGAGCGGTTTAGATTTTTCACACAACGGGATTTTCCCGCTAAGTCTCGTTCCCGTGGGAATTTCGCTATATCCTGTTGCAACTAAGCTTTGAGTTTACTAAGGTACCTGTATCCCAAATTTCAAGCGGCTAACTTAAGCGGTTTACATTTTTCATACAACGGGGTTTTCCCGTAACTTCCGTTCCCATGGGAATTTTGCAATGTCCTGTTGCAACTAAGCTTTGAGTTTACCAAGGTACCTGTATGCCAAATTTCAAGCGTCTAACTTGAGCGGTTTAGATTTTTCATACAACGGGATTTTCCCGCTAATTCCCGTTCCCGTGGGAATTTCGGGAATTCCTTTCTTAGTGCACCTCTACGGTACCTAAGCTACGTCCCTTCCAAATTTCAAGTGCCTACGTTTAGCCGTTTAGGCTGTGCGTTGATATGTCAGTCAGTCAGTCAGTCAGTCAGTCAGTTTCTCCTTTTATATATATAGATGAATAAATAATCGAATCTAATCTAACCTACCCTTTTACCATCGGGTCCATATTCATCCAGCCCTTCCTGAAAAAAAAATCGAACAATAATTTAGAGATAAAACAAGCGTCATGCGATCAGAAGGAAATGTAAACGAGAAAATGTACCCCTTGTCTAGAATCGTCCATTGTGTCACGGGTAAGTGGAATCTGAAAAAATAGAGTTTGAAAATGTAATACTTCTGTGACAAAATACAAGCAGAGCTGTAATAGACGACCTGGATGATAATTCACTGGGGTGTATAGTATAAGCAGATAAAGAAGCTAAAAAATATAGGGCTCCTGAAATACCAAAATATTGCAAAGCTATTGGAAAAAAAACTGATGTTATGAAAAACCGGCCAAGTTCGAGTTGGAGTCGCGCAAGAAGGATTCCGTACCAAAAACAGCAAAAAAAATACGTTTTTTCTGTGGGAGCCCCCTTAATTATTAATATTTTGTTTTTAATATTTGTCGTTATAGCGGCACAGAAATAGGTACATCATCTGTGAAAATTTCAATTGCTTAGCTCTTACGGATCGTGAGACTGATCTGTACCTGTGGTGACAGACGGACAGATGGGCAGCGAAGTCTCGATCAGTAATAGGGTCTAGTTTTCACCCTTTGGGTACGGAACCCTAAAATTACCCACAACATCGGCATAGCTGATAATGAACGACAAATTGCTAAATACCATTGTGATTCCGCAGAATCATAAGCAAGAAAGCTATTGAGTTAAAGTAATTAATTTTAGGTTTTTTACATACATACAAACATACAATCACGCCTATGTTCCCAAACGGGGTGGGCAGAACACACGAAACGTGTTATTATTTCACACTTCGCAGCCACTTCTAGCATAATTTTAGCTTTAATAACCAGATGAAAGAGGTATATGGGCGTTTGTGCACTACCATGAATTTTACGGTCCGGCTTTTTCATTGAGGTCTCGTCTCGCTTGCTCTTCCATTAAATTGTATTGGCGTGAGCGGGACGGCGAGAGAGACCTTGAAAAACCGGACGGCCGGACCGGAAAATTCATGGCAGTGCACAAGCGCCCTAATAGTGACAGGACACTAGCATGTAATCTAAAGTATACTTAAACCAATTTCCTTAGTCGCCTCTTACGACATCCACGGAAGAAATGGAGAAGTGTTATTCTATCCCGACACCACATGGTAATTTTTATGATGAAAAAAAAATTAAAAACACAGACACGGACAAATATACATCGATATCAAACTGACAACACATCTCTTTCTGTAGGGTTTGAAAATGGTATACATACATACATACATACATCACACTTGTATTCCCAAATAGGGTAGGCAGAGAAAACCATGACTACTTCACGTTTTGTGGCCACTTGTAGCGTATTCTTGGAGTTGGCAGGTACAATCGAACCAACTGATTCCTGACCCACCGCAGAACGTTGTCACAATAAACGTCATAAACATTTATTTTGTCAAGCAATGCAATGTCACTGTGACGTTCACTGTGAATAGGTTCTATGGTGGGTCAGGAATCAATTGGTTCGATGGTACAAAAGTGACAGGTTGCTAGCCTGTCGCTTAAAAAACCTTACCCTATTTCTTTAGTCGCCTGTTACGTCACTCATTGAAGAAATGGAAAATGGCATACACTGCAGAAAAGCTTGTCGAACCACTTGGCGAACTTGTAGACCTTGGTGAAGACGGTGGGGTAGCCCGACTTGCCGCAGCTGGAGGGCCCGAAGCTCACCACTCCATGCAGCTTGTCGCCGATGATCCCGGGAGCGCCCGTGTCGAACTGGAACAGCCACGGAAGTATCACAACAAAAGTCACGCCCTGCGGGGTAGGCAGAGACAGCAGAACGCCATTTGCTCTTATTCTGACTTATTTCTCTCGCTTCACTCACACTCATCAATCTCGTCATACATGCTCTACGGTTTCGGGGTTCTAATTTGGCCTCTTTTTAGAACATCGCCGATCTGGTCGATATACGTAACGGAAGTATCAACAACGTCAGAGCTAAACTGGTCCTTTATCCGTTTCGTATCACCAGCCAATCGCATGTTAATCACCAATCATACAATCAGCATTCACCGCTCGAAAAGTCACCAATCACTGGCTGGCCGGTGACCAGTCATCATCATCATCATTATTATTCGTCCACTGCTGCACATAGGCCTCTCCTATGGCACTTTCAACTCTTTCCTCCGTTTTCCTCTTCCAACCACTCCCATCCACTGTTTCCAATGCTTGCATGGCACGTGGCGCAAAAGATGCTTGCTGTCAAGCTGTCAGCTTGGTACCTATAGCCTTAAAAATTACAAGTTCTGTAGGTTTATAAATTTCCTAGTTTTTCCAGGAATCTAAATTGTGTTATTTTACGCCCACATTTTCGTAAAATTATCATAATTATGTTAGGTTAGGTTAGATTTTGTTAGTTTATTTCAGATTAAGAAAGACCGATGTCACTAAGTAGATGTTAGCTATTAGATTAGATACAAACATTGGTAAGTGGCTCAACAATCCCGGTTCGTACCTCGATTTTATTAAACCCTTGAATCTTTCTTGACTAAATTAAAGTATAGAATGTATTACCAACCTTACAAGCCCCGCTGCCCGCGTTGCGTGCCCCGGCACAAAAGTTTCGGTTGTTTAATGAATGACTGAAATAAGAAATAGTATTATTATGATTTACATACATACATACATAAACGTCACGCCTTATTCCCTGCGGAGTAGGCAGACACAACAGAGCGCCATTCGCTCCTATTCTGACATACTTCACTCGCTTCACTCGCATTCACCACTCACGTCACACACGCTCGACGGTTTCAGGTACTCCCGATTTGGCCAATCTTTAGAACATCGCCGATCTGGTCGATATAAGCTTTTTAAGCGGTTTCTAAGTTCCGTACTAAACGTATGACAGCGGAGGCTTAAGTACTATTGAGAACGCCAAATCGACGATACGATTACGATGCCGTGTGGATTTACAATACAACCTCTCCATTTCATCCTTGGATGTCGTAGCAAGCGACTCAGGAAATATTTAGATATAAAATATGTCAATTACAAAAAATCAAATAAGTCAAATAAAAAAAAATAAAAATAAACTTAAGCCTAAAGCCTAAGCTAGTCCAAAAGGCCCCCCCGAGTTGCCCCCGGTGCAAAGGTACCCATAACACTGGCCGCGTTGCCTCGTTGGATGGCCTTTGCACCAGGTACGAACCCGCGCGAGCATCCCCTCCCCTCTCTCTCATTTTGCGCCCCACTTCCCGAACGAAGTCAACCGCGTCCGATCCCCAACACCCTGAAGCCTCAAACGCCAAAGGTACAAAAAAATAATTGTTGCCCAACTCTGAATACTTTGCGCGCTTCCTAAGCGCAGCAAAATCTGCCGCTGCACCCGCAGCGAGAATCGTTCGGCCAAGGTGCGAGGCGGCGTAAGTACTGACGCACGTAGCGTCCCACAGCAGGCACTTTCCCTTCTGCCATGGCACCAACGTCAAGCCGTCCGGCCTCTTACCGTCGGTGCGACAAAGACCCGGGGGCTCCAGAACGCACGGTATGTTAGCCGAAATCAAATATTTAGATTGTGATATTGTACCTACCAACTCAAAACCTGAAAAATATGCTAGCGTGGCCACGGACCGTGAAACAGTCATGGTTTTGATTATGTGACGTTTCGTAAGCCCAGCCAGTCTCATTTGCGAGTACAGGCATGATGTATGTATTATTTATATTATTATCTAGCCTGGGTCAGTATCCCACTGCTGGGCAAAGGCCTCCCCCCATGTCCTCCATTCATCCCGATCTAAAGCGGTCTGGGGCCAGTCGCCGAGAAATAAGTCTAGGTCGTCCCGCCATCTCCGTCTGGGCCTGCCTCGTCGTCGCCATCCATCATCTGGCACCCACTCTTTAGTGTGTTTGGCCCACCGCAGTGGATGTATGTATGTCAGAGAAAAATGCTTATATTCTTAAGTAACGCACTTCCGATAGAGTTGTCTGCATTTGTGCAGTTTGAACCCATCCATGACCCCGTGAAGCAGTTGTCCGTCCTCAATTTCAAGGTCGGATCCCTCTAGGCTCCGCCGAAACCCCGGCAGTCTCCGGCTGTCCAGCTCACCGGTAGGCAACTCCGTCTAGAAAAAGTCATTTAAAATCATGATTGTGATGAAGTAGCAATTTTCGTTACATCTAATCCTAACACGTTTCCATTAAAGAAATCAGAAACTAAAAATATTCGTTATAAATAAATATTATATTGCCTCTTAAAGTATAATATAACCATTTGCCCGATTGACTGAAAGACTCAGAATAGGGATGATGACAGGGTTAAAAATACATCATTCTAATTAGTCCGCAAGTTAGATTATGGAAAAAAATTAAACACATATTTTTTAGTTTATCAAATAATTAAACATCGACAAAGGTACAGATCATCAAACTTCCTGAGTGGGGGTACGTGACGTCACGCGAAACTTTTAGGCTCTGTATTATCATCATTTTTCGTCTGTCAAATAAAAGAAAAAATATGGGTACAATATTTTTTCGTAGTCTATCTGACGGACTAAATTGTTTTTTGTAGTCATCTAGCCTGTTGAAAATTTTAAAGGCTAAACTAAGGGACGGACTTATTAACAAGGCGTATTACTTCTCATGGGGACTTTTTTTATCTTGACCTTGTATAAATTGTTTGCCTGAGGCATATTCCTGAACCCTTCATGGGCTAGTTGGGACTCGGCTCCCACTTGGCCCCTTTTTAACCGACTTCTAAAAAAGGAGGTAGGTATTCAATTCGGCTGTATTTTTTTTTATCTCTCTTAGACTAAACCATCGACAGATTGACAGTAAAGAATGTCTTAAGTACATACTATAAATATCAGTAACTTACTAGTATTGCAGTTAAACTTACCAATCTTACAAACTCCGGCGATTCTGGCGCAGTCTTTGACTCTAACTGTAACAAAGAAAATAAAAGTGTGGTCTTTTAGAGAGAATATTGTAATCTCGATAGAGCAGCCATACTCAAAGTGTGTTCCGCGGAACCCCAGGGTTCCGCGACACCCCTGGAAGGGTTCCGCAAGAACATAGAAAAAAATACCACTCTCTGGTCAAACGTTTCGGCGCAGCGTACGGACGGACGGATGGATTGTAGTTTTTTTTGTAGGGTTCCGTCAAGTATTTCTCATTCCAAAAGGATTCCATCAGCAAAAAAGTTTGAGAACCGCTGCGATAGAGCAAGGAATTTTGTGTTAGTTTGGACACGCAGAGAATGAATAAAACAACGGTGTGTGAGCAAATTTACAAGGGTTTTCGAACAACATAAAGTAGGTATATTGACTAATTCAACGATGATCTAAATAGAAGTATCTCAGAAGTATCTAGGAGTAAATTCAGATCTGAAACCAACGAGCGTGTGACGAGAAGGATGAAGTAAATTAAGCGAGAGAAGTATGCCAGAAGAGAAGCGATTGGCGCTCTTCTGACTTTCTCACAATGAATGAGGCGTATGTCTATGTATAATAGGTATGTATGGAGATAAACTTTTATGATGATTTGAAAAAATAAGAGCTCTCTTTCCCCGTGTTCTTGGACGTGGAGTCGAGCTTCAGCTTATACGTCTTAATCTCTTCATTATCCGAGCAATCTGTCACTGTTATACCACTTTAAACCTCAAATTTCGCTTGAGGCACTTGTTCCACAGCCAGCGATGAGCCATAAACGACTAGAACGATGAACTGGAAGCGAGGGTTAGCTCTAATAGTTTTGTCGCTTGGCAATAGACGAGTGTTTGAAAGCGATGGGCTATTACTCGCGTCACTGGCAATGTGAAAAGCCAGCCACAATTGTGTCTCTTTTATTAACACAATATCCTATAGTTCGTTTTAGGCGAAACAATCTCTGACAGTTGATCGCTCACTCGCTAGTGGGACAAGAGCCTTAGATGGCTACGAAACGTACATTAGCCATGGTTTTACGTTCGTAACGTTTATTGCGCTATTACTTATCCATAACTCCCACGGGTACAATTTAGGCATTTGTCCTATAGGATACGCACTTGTAATAACACCATTGACGAGCAAATGTGACAAAAAGGCCATTTTAAGTCTACTAAATTTACCCTGTGTGGTGTTTGGTTAGAATATCACCTCTCCATTTCACGTGGCTGTCATAAGAGGCAACTAACGATATAGTTTAGGCACGCTTTAGGGGACAGGCTAGCAACCTGTCACTATCGTACCTCTTTCATCTGTTGTATCTAAAATTGTCGTAAATGATCATGATTTTGCTGTCACGATTTGCCTGCCCGTGACGAATACAGACATGATGTAAATGTATGCTTACACTCTTCTTCCCCCACCCCAGAATATCGATGTTCCTGAACCTCGTCTTCTCCCTCGCGTATTTGATAGGCTGGAGCCTCTTGAGCTTGATGATGATCTTCACTTTGAGCTGCACGACTGCCAAGTTGTAGATCCAGTCATCACGTCTGAACCGTGGGTGGAAGTGTAAGACCTTGGCGCGGAGCAAGTAGCCGCCGCTGTTGTACTTGTCACTGCCAACTCGCGCCCAGATGTTCCTTTTGTGCTCTTCTTTCAATTTCTTTTTGAAGAATCTAAATTTATTTTATACGAGTTAGTGTCACGATATTTATAATTATAAATAATAAATAAAATATTATTGGACAATATTATACGCCAATCACCTAGCCCCAAATTAGGCAACTTAAAGTCTGTGTTATGAGCAATAGACGACGGATAAACTTACTTAATTATAAACATCCAAGACTCATGAGCAAACATTTGTATTTATCATACAGATATCTGCTTCGACCGGGGATCGAACCCGGGACCTTAAGCTTCACAGTCAGGTTCTCTATCCGCTGGGCTATACGGCCGTCAAGTTATGGCGATTAGCACACTACCACGCACCACGCTCCATGTTGCGTGTACTGGAGTACAGATCTGCACCATCGTGCGGGTTTTTATCCATTCACGCGCATAGTAGCGTCTTGTGAATTTACGGCGTAAATCGATCAACGTCGAGATCCATTTTCAAACGCACGTCAATCGCTTCCTAAATCACGCACAGCACTGCGTGACTTGGCGCATCATATCTTGCATCTCCCCCGCACGCGAGACACGTTTTTCCGCTTGTAGATGCGTTTTCTGTGTATGTATTGTATTGTGTTAGAATAGCACCTCCCATTTCTTCCCGTGGGTGTCGTAAGAGTCGACTCTGGGAAAGGGTTAGTGTATTGTGGGCGATGGGCTAGCAACCTGTCACCCCAATAACACGTTTAACCATCTGGTAACCCTGAAATTGCTAAACGTGGCACTGGATTTTCGAATTCATGTGCTCTGCCTACCCCTCTTGGGAATACAGACGTGGAGGTGTGCGAATATGTATGTATGTATGGATTGTGTTTTCTATACAAACGGAGATACAAGCAACGTTAGAACACGTATTCCAGCACTGCGCTGCGTGGCGGTGTGTTAGGCCGTGGTCGCCTTCACCCGTCGCCCGCGGCCGACAACGGCCCGCCGCCCGCGGCGTCTGAATAATAGTAGTAGAAGGAACGCCGCACGCAACGGGCGAAAACGACTATTCTTGAGCATTCCCGAACATACCATTCAAACGCCGCGAGCGGCGTGCCGTTGTCGGCCGCGGGCGGCGGGTGAAGGCGACCACGGCTTTAATCGCCTATATCAAATACTACATTGTGACAAAAACTTTATGGGAAACAAATGGCTGTCATACGACTTACTTGAGGAAGCAGGTGGCGGCCGTGACGACCATGTCTTCCCTGATGATGGAGCCCACGCAAGCCAGCCTCGCGCGGATGTGGATGCTGGCGATGAACGGCCATTCGTGGATCTCGGTTCTTGTACCAGCGTATATTCTCCTGGTCTTCCCATTCTTTGCATTTTTCTTGTCTGAAATAGTTGAACTGTATACTTCCTAAAGACGGCGATAGATGTTTGCCGTGTATTAATAGCCGAACTAATAGACTTCTGCACATTTAAAGGCAGCAGACTAGAACTAAAGAGGAATCATAAATACTAGAATAAGTTCCTTTTGCTGTGTGGTGTCCGGATACAGTAGGTAACAGCTCTCCATTTCTTCCGTGGATGTCGTAAGAGGTGACTAAGGAAATAGGTATTGTTTTAAACGACAGGCTAGTAACCTGTCACTATTCTACCTCTTTCATCCTTGCAAACCTAAAACTTTGCTAGATGTGGTTTTGATTATGTCACGTTTTGTGTACTCTGCCTACCCCATGTAGGGCCATAGACGTAATTGTATCGATAGATGTCGCTTGCTGAGTTGTCCCTCTGACAGCTCGCCTCTCATCGGTAAGCAGTAGAGGCTGTTTGAGGCCACTGCAGCAGTCCCGTCAAAAAAAAGTAATACACGAGTGGTTGATATTGATGTGTCAGTGGCAGTTGATATTTTGTAGAAGTGGTCGAACAAATAGACCAGGGGTCGGCAACCTGCGGCACGCGGGCCACATGCGGCCCGTGACTGGCCTCTTTGTGGCCCGTGAACCTTGAATTTTGAATTCTATGCTTAATACCTGTAATCCTATACTATCAAAAGCATACTCAAGTGTGGCCCGTCATTACAGCATTTCGCCGATTTGTGGCCCATGTCTAGTTAAAGGTGTGTAGGAAAATATTTACTTGGTGTAAGGGGTTACATTACAAGCTAACTGTAGCTTTATTTCTCGTTTATTAACTTCTGTAGTGACCCTAGAGCTATTACACACACACACACACACACACACACACACACACACACACACACATACACACACAAGTCCCCCGGCAATGCCCTCAAATGGCTTCACAAAAGGAACTATATTCGTGTTATTCAATCATGGTCTCAAGCGTTCAACTACCTGCAAAATCTACTCAGCTGTTTTAACTATAAACATTATTAAATGGATTTTTTAGACGAAGTTGAAAATACTCTGAAAATAAATTGTTACACGCTCGAGACTTTGGAAAAATGTAGTGAAGCTG
>BHDV01010011.1:36149-57800 GCA_005406045.1 Adoxophyes honmai
GACTAAGAGCGCTTTCAATTTAGGCGATTTGTGTCGGACCGCTGGCTGCCATACGTTTACCGTGCCACTGGTTATAGCCCGCTGCCGTGCCATTGCGGTACGGTTGCAGTCCGTTACCAAAAACCTAAATTGAAAGCAAATCTGACTGCCGTACGTTTGTGGACCAGTGATATTTTAAATTTATTAGCGCTCTTACGTACAGAAGCAAAAAGGACACCTCCGTAAAAGATAATTACTGACGTTTTCGTAAGCTTGTAATTTTGGTGATTTCCAAAATCCTTACCTTAGGTTAAAATAAGATCCAAGCAGTTTTTTTTATTACTACTTACTTAAAAATGCCTAGAAAATATTCTACAAATGCGGTGTCCTGTTGCGGCACCGTGCTTTTTGTGTGAAAGCAAACGACCGCCCGTGCGTTATATGGCAAAGGCTCCGCTTCGGCACTGCAGCGGTCCGATACGAAACGTATAAATTGAGAACGCCCTACGCGTAGACTAGAGTTAGGTTTTAGTAAAATGGGTGCGTTTTAGATAAATAAATACCTACAGATATAGGTATGTGTTACCTGTTCATATTATTGCTTTTAATCATAATCATAAATTAAATCTCTTACCCCACTCAAACTTTCATCGCTCGAAGAATCTTTCGCCGTCGGAATTTCCTAGTTTTATTATACCTAAACGAGTTAGTGAAATTATCCGCTTTTGGTTCCAGTTTAATATAGATTTCATCGTGTTCTCGCGTCTTTCTTCAAACATCGCTAAATAGGTATATCAAGAATAATAGAATATGCCTCTTTTCTATATAATTCGTCCAGTTTTCAAGTTAAATTCATATTTAACATTTTGTGACAGACGTGACAGTCAACACGTGTGGCAGACGCTAACATCACACTGTATTTGTAAACAGTAGCAAAAGAAAAACAATAACTGTCCTCTTCACGCTCATAAGCTAGACCGCGTGCGAGAGAGACGGGCAGAGTAGACGTCACGCCGCGCGCATATTCACAGACACTCAACATGCGCAATGTGTCAATGTGTTGAAGGTGCCAGCTTTCGGTAATCCATCTATACGTACTCCATAACATAAACTGAATAATGAAACCTTTTCCTTAACTCCAAAGTACTGGCCATCGATAAACTGTCAGTCCCGTCATTGTGTCGTATTTCCAATCAAAACTCATTTCGAAAGTGAACAAACACAGTGGAAAGATATTTGAAAATTCCACCATAAGTAAACCGTTTTTCACGACAGGGCGGTGATGCTATGAGCTGTCGACGGTATTGTCATAACAGGAACAATAATTGTAAACATGAATCGCATACCTCGGTCAGTCGGTTAGAAAAATATTTGTTTGTTTGTTGAAAAGGTAGGTGATGTAAGACACACTCTAGCCGAACCCCGTGCGGTGTATACTTTAGATTGCACCAAAAAATACTTAGTTTTGTGTGTGTTTTCCTTGGTTTTCAACGGAATTTTTCAAGGTGCCTCAAAAGCTTCAAGAAACGGTGACTTGTGAAATCATCATTTTGAAAAGTTTGGTTTCGGTACATGAAGTGAATTGAACTGGATTCTGCGTCCGTGTGGATGGAAGTGCAGTGTAAAATGAAAGTTTAGTTTAAAATGAGTTCGGAATTGACTAACTTTGCGATCTGGAAAGTCAAATGGGGTCGTGTTCGAGATGAACTTAGATATAGAATGTAAGGACATACATACCGTCACGCCTCTTTCCCAAAGGGGTAGGCAGACCACTTGTTTCCTCTAGCTCCGGTCCTGACCTCATACGCATTCGGTTTTCGGGGGTAGCTGACTTTTTTCCAAAACGTTCCCAATGTGGTCACACATTTAGATCTTACCCTCTTCTCTCTATTCTTCTGGATTCTGTTGGACTTTGTACGTCCCACAGCTTTAGGCTTAACACAGCAACTCGTAACTCCCAAGATGAGACTACAGTCCCCGGTTTCTAACTTGGCAAAATCGTCAGATGCGCATAAATCGTCTTTAGGTTTCTTTGGTGGTAGAGCGGTGCGTGCGCCATCTAGCCCCACTACTCCAAATCCTTGCCAAATTAGATACCGTAAGTAAGCTGTAGGGACCTATAATTAGGACCAGTTGTCCTATCAGCCATCACTGATCATAAGTAAATAAATTAATAATAGTCCAGTCCAGCCTAAATACGTCCTACTGCTGGGTACCAGCCTCTTGTCAGTATGAGAGGTTCCCACGCGGGTTCAATGCGGATTGGGAACTACAAAAACAACTTTGAATTACATCGTAACTGTGTGTTCCTCACGACGCTTTCCTTCACCGAATAGTTCGTGGTTAATATATTAGATTGCGCCCATAAATTCTAAAAAAATCAGGGGTGCGAGTCTGAGGTTCGAACCCGTGACCCTCTGCATGAGAGGCCACAGGTCAAACCGTTGGGCTACCACAGCTTTTGTCAGCAGTATCGAATATAAGGTTTGGTTTTTGACCAGGTGTATACGTAACGGAGTGCTAGACGAGGACAGCGCGGCCATAATCCGGGCTAAGTCCTGCCTAGCTGCGAGCCGCCAGGAGACGGTGGCTCGTAAGGCGGCGCGGGACCTGTTCGCCAGGTAAGTCTGATCATAATACCTAGGTACTGTAAGGAGGGAAGCTTGGGCACTTAAATAGGTACGGAGGTCGTAACTGGTTAATTCACGACCAAGCCTAAAATCAAAACATCTGCGCGGAACCGAGTAGTCTATAGCTAGTACAAAATGAACCCGGTTACCGGGTTCTCGGTATCTCGCGAATGTATTGAAGAACCCGGGAGCCGGGTCCTTGGTTCTGAATGTGTTGATTAAAAGACATTTTCCACCAAGATATCGCCACTGCCCCCTTTGTACACACTGACAGAATCAATGCGTGTGGCCGAAAGCAATGCTAGGACGACCTTAAAAATTGTTTGACAAAAACCATTCTAGATTATGTATTTTTGAATATAAATTCAAAATACGGAATTATCTTCCGCACTGTTTCATCGTAGGTCGCGCACTCGCGCAGTGAGTTAAGATCGCTGGCCTAACGTAGAAGGGGTGCAGTAATAATTTTTTTAGGTCTATTCGATATCAGAGGACCGAGGGGGTAGACGGCGACACGTTATTGGTAGATCAGTCGCCCTCCTCGCGCTCTCCTCTAGTTTTTCCGAGCAATCTTAACCGCGTGATGTTGCCGATATCCACATGGAGAGATATTTCAATGTAGCTCAAATTATGCATTAAATTTCCTTATGAACAAATTTATAACAACGATATATCGAAATCGTCGCTTCAGACAGCGTGAACTGTATCACTGATGCCAGCGTTCTCTGCCAGCCTCTCGAACGGTGAAGAGTTCATAACCACGGCGCAGCTTGAGCGCCGCATCCGAGAGATCTGCAACACCACGCTCCGCAAACAGGAGGATAGCGCCGATGAAGACTCCGCAGGTAACGTAATAGTGCATGACGTTTTGCCTTCGGGAAAACTCGGATTATGACGACACCCGAAGTGTCAGTCAGTTCATCATTCATCAGTCTTCGTAACGATTAAATTTGTATCAATTTTGAAGGGGACATTCCGAGACCAAATCGGGGACGTATTAGAAATAGTTCAGGTCAAGAGTACGCGAAACCGACGAGCATGTATGAAGAGATTAATGAATGTGGATGAAGCAAAAGGGGTACATATGTCAGGATCGTAGTCGTAGCCGTAGCTAGTGGAACAAAGTGATCTTTGCCTACCCATGAGGAAAAGAGGCGCTCTATTCCATGTGGGGAAGGCAGAGGCAATAGTGCGCCATTCGTTCTTAATCTGGCATACTTCTCTCGCTTCACTCACATTCATCACTTCGGGTAGGTCCTCCTGATTTGGCCTCTCTTTAGGACATCGTCGATCTGGTCCCACCAGACACTTCCCATGTACATTAGTTTACACACCCTTTCTTTTTCCATTCTCTCCACGTGCCCAAACAAACGCAACATGCCCTATTATAATCTCTTTCAGACCACACACACTTCTCTCTAATCTTAAATACTATTACGCACCCTATTAGTTAGTTTAATTTCACTCATGCCAAATGCAAAATGGGTTGAAATAAATTGAAAATACTGACAGAAGAAGCACGCGCGCTGGACGGCGGGCCGGCTCTGGAGGCTCCACAAGACGAGCCTGGGGACGCCCGCGCCAACGGAGCCCTACGCGCGCACCAACCCTCCGAGGAAGGTGGGTGGCACTACACATACAATCCGTAACAATAATTCACAGTCAGTTTAGCTAATGGTAGCTGAACTTATACCACAACTTCTGAAGGCATTTCGGCATTTGTCTCAGACTCTTCAGTCTATTTCTCCTAACATGTCTGCTTCTTAAGAAATGACTCTTATTTGTAACGTCACAAATTGCCTTACAATGAAGCCACGTCAATAATTATTCAGATTCCTCTTGATATCTCCCTTCAAAAGCTTCTTATAATGCCCACGGTTTTACAAAACCGTTTCCTACTATTGGCAAGTAGGTACATAAATTTCGTAGTAAACTGCCAACATAGCAAAAAAGCCATTTTGAAAAGCGGACGCTTTTTAAAAACAGATACCAGAAGTAGATATCACAAGGAAACCGATAATGTGGGAAGAAGCGCATTATACCTATAGGGAGCAGACATTTTAGGAAAGAGACTTGGCAGAAAATAAATTGCAATCCCTACTTTTGCCTTGTAAACATGTCCGTTAGATCCCTTCATTATTTTCCAGAATATGAAGATACGGGCGGCCCCAGCGAGGAGATACGCAACTTGACAGTGGACAATCTCGTCACAGCCGCCGTTGACTACTGCCAGGGCGAGATGCCTTTAGTCGGCTACGAGCTCACCCTCACAGACCCCAGCGTCAAATCCTTAGACCACATCCCTTTGCTCCAACAGGCTTTCCTTCACCCCCTAGTCTTCATACAAGTACTATACTTGAAACTCCTGGAATACTTCGGCTCGTTCCAATTTAGGTTATCCAATATCGAATTATCACTAGTTTTAATAGCTTACTTGTCAGTCAGCATGGACAGCCTCTATCACTTGGTGCCATTAGTTTTGTACTACGTCAGTTTCATCGCCATGGTCGTTTGTACCTTCAAAATGTTTCACGCGAAAAGACAGTTCATCGACTTCAGAAAATGGTCAGGCTTGTTCCTGAGGTACAGCGATGGAAATCTACAACCAGACGAATCTGAGAATTTATTCGTCATGAACAATATAGGACCTTTTTTGAAGTTTTTCCTGGCACTCTTCATCAATCTGTTCTTATACCCCTTTATAGCCACACAATGGGTGCCATTCTCAGAATTCTGCGTGCTGTCGTTTTTCCTAATGTTCCTCTCTCTACTATCGTTCGCTACTAACGGAAAACCTTATCCGGACATATTGGCTTTACTTTCCTTTGGCATAAACGTACTAGCCAAATATCCGTACGAGAAAGACACAGTCGTCCACCAAGGTTGGCGGTTTTTGGATCTCCACATATCTAACTATCCGTCTTACATACTTGGGAACAGCATAGAGTTTTGCTTGAACGCTCGCATGTTCTTCTCCCTACTTGTGCCCGTGATAGTATTGTTTATGGCTCGGAGGAGTAATTGGCAAGGGTTTTTCAAGTACGCCTTGCCTCATTGCGTGACGTTGAGTTGGTTGCAGATGTTTATAATGTGCTCGCACGGTTGTACGACGTACGGCTTGATTCGTGGCACACTGGGATTGGTCTGTTCTTTCCTTTTCATCCCTCTGATTGGTGTGGTGACTCTGACGCTTCCGATCTTCGCGTTCCTGCAGTATATCACGATATCGCGGCTGTTCTACACGACGACGCTGGTGGTTGGGTTTGGTGTGACGCTTGGTGTTACCTGTGTGCTGGCCAAGACTGAGGCCACCAAGAAATTCGTCACGCCTTTCCAGGTATGTGGTATACGTTACATTTTCTTTTTAATCGCAACGAGCTTTCAAAAACAGGGTGCTTTTTTATCGTTTTTGTTCGTAACACATAAAAGTATAACCTTTTCGGTAATTAATAATTGTAAGGCTTTGTAATTGCATTAAAAAAATAATGTTATTTCGCAAGTTATGGTTTTAATCTACATTGTAACACCATGCAAATGTAAGGTCACGTTGAGTGTGACCTTCTAACTTCACAGGGTCTGTATGGGATGGATATGGAGCAAAAAAATGCTTTTGTATCCGAACCTAAAATGGCAAAGTTGCCTTCTCCAGAGTTTTGCTCGTCGTGGTCTTGCTTCTTTTTAAACGTTTCCTTTTCTTGCAGTTGGCGTCTGGCCTTATAACCCTCCTATATCTCGGCAACCAATTCGTAACGAACGTTCAAGACGAGGGCCTACCTTCAGGCCTGATCGAGCTCATAGGCCACGAGAAATCTAGCATAAAAAACTTGCTAAAGAACGAATTCTCAACGGACTACGAAGACAACACTTACCGGATCAGCTGGGAGGACTATTACACGAATTGCAATTCGCCATCTTGGACTGACGCCAATATGGCGGCCACGCAAATGAAGTGCTCAGTTCTAGACGGTGCACATGTAAACTGGGAGGGTTATATCAAGGAGATCGAATTGAAATCGATCGCGAACCGTTGGGACGATTTCGCCGCGTGGCTGCCTGGCTTTCTGCAAGAGTATTTCAAATGCTACTACGGGGATGAGTATATGACGCTATGCCAGAACGAGAATGCAGTAAGGGAGTGCCAGTTTGTGAGGAACGTTGCGCGGCATAGCGGCAAGATTTGTCACCTGAACCGGTATAATGAGTAAGTGTTTTTTCTCATGGAAAGACTTCATCACGAATTTTCCACGTGTTAGAAAACTACCATTTCTCAAAAAAAACTACTATGTTTAAATGAATGTTTTTTTTTTTCATTTTATTAGGTTTGCTAATCTTGATCAAATATCAGATGACCAACTTTAAAAAATACATACGCCGGATTGCCATTACAGGCGTGCCGGGACACGGTCGAATACCACATTGTGTTATAAAAATAAAAGTAAAATAGAAAGGGGGTTAAATGGCCCTTCATAAGGTGTCAATTTATAATATTAAAAAAAAGCCATTGATTCCTCTTATTCTTGTTTATCTTGTTTGCAAACCTTTATGAATGAAAAATTAAAAATCCGTCAAAGAATACACTGTTAATCTATGATAACTTCAGTTCTAAATTGTTTTGAATTATTGATATTATTTTTATTAATTTATGCCTATTTCTATTGATTTATTAATAATTGTTTACAATTTGACGATCTGTTTGTGAATTACTTGTATCTGACATGTTAATTAGGTATAATGTGATTTTCAAATAGAAATAAATGAATCTATCTATCTATCTATCTATTAATTGAAAGCTTACTGGAGTTTACAAATATTTCGCTTTGATAATTTACATTTTTTACCCGGTTTTTGTAACACGTATACAACCTCCTCATTTGTTACAGGTACACATACGAAATAAAAGTCATAATGGAGACCAGTGGCGGCCTATTGAAGCGCCACGCCGAAATCGCCATCACATACAACCATCACTTCACCAACTACACTCGTCTACTGCACAACGACGAGCGCATCCGGTTTCGGGGCATCATCACCAACGAACCTAACCACTACAGCATCGGTACTAAAAACCTCATCGTGCAAGGGTATGAGATAAATTGCATAGAGTGTAGAGATGCCCGAGGCACGATTAGTTCAAAAGCGCCCACGGTCTCCAAATTCTCTGAATTGTTCAATACCATTGTGAACGACTGCGTTGTTTCTACAAAGAATGTTTTGAATTTCTTGTTCTATCCTGTTGTTGTTTTTAAATAGATTTCGCAGATTGTATGCGTGAGGGCGTGTTGATATTCCTGTGAAATGAGGCTATTGTAACGCGTTTACCTCATCACTCGTCACTCGGTATAGGTAATCTGATGTTCAGATATTGTAGACCGGTAATCACATACTATGTATCTTCGTCCCGCCCTGTTGGACAGAGTGACATAACGTCCATACATTAACTGTTATTTTCCTATCTCTCATAAGGTAACGGCACCAGACAATGACTCTTATTCAATTTCTTAGTATTTATTACATACCCAGGAATAGTCATTTATTTTACAACAATCAATTCACTACTATGATCTTTAAACTTAAAATGAAGTAGTGACTTAAAGCCATAGAGGACCGACCAACTAGAGAAACAATGATGGCCACCCAGTTCCGCAAACCGTCAGTTTATTTCAACTTACAAACTGTCACAGAAACTGTAAAGAGCCAATAACCATAGAGGAAAAAGCCACTGCGTTACGCGCGATCTTGGGCCGGCCAATAAGAGCACAGCGAACGCCGCCATGCTTTGGCGGAATCGACTTTGAACAAATTCAATGACATTAGTACTCTATTGGTTCTGTCCTCTATGCTTAAAACAGACATGCTCACGTCTGTATATCGAGATTTAGCTCGCTATCTCAATAATTATAAAGACATGAGTGTATCCGATTTATTCTACTATGAGTGTGTCTCAAATGTTTATGGAGTGTCCATTACTGCTACATTTTAACTGTCCATAACTGGGGCCGTTACCTTAGTTGGAATCGTTGATAGATTGATTGTTTGGGCAGGGTATACGATACTTTGGTTGATTCGTAGTACCTAAAGCTTGAGATTCTAACTTGATCTCTTCATAATCACTCACTAAAATTGGTTGGTAATGTAAGTAGGTAATCATAAAGGTTTCTCTCATTCTGAAATTTGAAGCATTTCTTTTGCAAAACGTTCTGACTTTGCGGAAAACAGATATTGTATTGCAAAAAAATGTCAGAAAACGAATATGTTAAATTACATGTCACTGTACAACTATAAGTGTCTGAAAATGTCTGGTCGTCTATCTCTGGCTCGGTGTCATGCTAGCCAGGCTGAGACGATTGAATCAGACACATGTTTTTTATCATCACAATTGAAATCCAAAACGGATCTGTTTTTAACATTAGATATTAATCTTGCCTAACCTATTAGTTAATAACACGTTGCACAGTTTGGTTTGTACCAATACACGTTGTCAATAGAACTTGCGGACAATGTAAACAAACTATATTCAAAATGTATTTAATTTCCATTCCCATGAAATTCTGAACAATGACTATCCTACTCGTAAACCAGTAACGCATTCACTGCCACCGACACGTATATGCGTTTTCGTGACTGCCGCCCAGTGCCGCTGTCAAAGATTCGCAGGCATTTGAACACACATGTGGGTTCATGGCGCTTGAAGAACTTTCGACTCCGAAAGAGCCAGTGAATAGTTTAAAATAGTGCTCAACGTAGAATATTCTGTCCCTGGTTGTCATGGTTTGAGCCCAGTAAAATTGTATTTCTAGGATATAGTCCGCCGTAAGAGATTTTCACGGGTATAAACGCGTTTGTTTATGGCGCATCCGCATCTCTGTGCATAAAACAGGACCTTTATTGAACATTCTTCTAAGGAACTCTATCACAGTTGTTACTTGATTTACTGGACAGAATATCGACACAAAAAAGTTGATTGACGATGGATATTTTAATTGACAGATTTGATGACATGGTTCGCAAGTGCTATTGACGGAGATTTTATGTAAATTGATCACAGATTGTTCGAATTGCTCACTGATTTTGGCTTTCGCATTGTTTTCGTAATAGGCGAGTCTAGAATAGCGTAGTCAGAGACTACGTTTTAGTAATGAGCGTGTTTTTGTTGATTTTATGTAGATTTTGAGGCGTTTAGGTTTAACGAGATATATTTTTTGACTGGTTGTATGAACGTGTGCTCTGCACGGCGACTTTTGTTCCGATATTTAATGAATGATGAATTGATGACGTTTTCTGTATGATGTTTGATTCGAGGTTGCATAAGATTGGATGTGAAGAACTGACCGAAGACTTATGCACATTGTCTGAATAAAATAAAAATAAAACAAATTATAAACTTAGTTTATGCAAATAGGCTCTAAGAGCACGTTTGTACGTCTTTTTTTAGTTTACAAACGCTTCGGAAAGACCAACAAACTAATAGTATGTATGTATGGCTGACCCACGGGCAAAAGCAACGCGTTGAATACGGTTTTGATGCCTTTTAACCTACCTACAGTTTTATTTCTGCTCTGGCATCCGACCTATTGTTTCTCGAGTTGAGATTTTAAAGCGAGGAAGAGACCGAGATTTAGCATTCGGTTCTGTTGCATAGTTTTCACCTTTGACGTGGCCATAAGCACAATTTATTTGGGCCTTAATTTACCAATGCGACATTTAACATTAGTCGAATGAATTTTTAATAATCATTTGTATTTATGATGAATGTTTAACGGATTGTAGTCTCAGAGAGGGTCAATAAGTGTTAATTAAATGTGGTGGTCTGTTGTTATCAAAATTATTAAATGTTCTTCCTTGCTATTTGAGTCGGAACTAGCGATAAATCTCCAAATGCACTACCAGCGGAAACGGAGAGCGTGGCGCGGTGGCGATATGGTACGAACAAAACGCTTATTACCCGGCCGGTGCGATGCGCGCGCTCCTTCGCTTGATTTGTAATATTACAACCGATACCGTGATGCGCTTCCGCTGTCAATGTGTTTGGCGCTTAAATATACTTCTTTAATCTAAACTGAAATTCTATGGAGTGTCAGGTGCTCGCCTTTTATAAATACTTACTTTTAGTCAAATAGTGTAAGTGCGTCATATTTGTAAACAGATGTACACTTGTTTTAAACAAGTTGTCTGTACGCTATGTGGTTGAGATAAAGTCCGATTTGCCTTGTCGCCTAAGCTGGCTCTTATGATGTTTCGCTTCAAAAGTCACCGTTAGCATGAGTTTAAATTTATGAACTGTTAAGAAAGTATTTGACGTAGGTATTTTAATTAAACATAGAGGTATATTAAATGTAATTCGGGTATGTGAAAGTAATCGTGTGATGCTCTCATGTGACAATAGTTAAGAATGAAATGTCAGTGTTATTGATAAATAAATATTTTAATTTAGTGGTGTTTTTTTGTTCCTCTAAACTTTCTGCCGGCCGTATAGCCCAGCGGTTAGAGAACCTGACTGTGAAGCTTATGGTCCCGGGTTCGATCCCCGGTCGGGGCAGATGTTTGTATGATGAATACGAATGTTTGCTTTCGAGTCTTGGATGTTTATCTGTATATAAGTAAGTTTATCCGTTGTCTAGTACCCATAACACAGGCATTAAATTGCCTACTTTGGGACTAGGTGATTGGTGTAAAAACTGTCCAGTGATTTTTATTTCTAATGTATGGTCGACCCATCTGGACACTAGCACCTTGTTACATTAAAGCGGCAATGACACTGAGTTGTCCCCCGTATAGCTATGTCCACACCAGTGCGCTTTCACGTTCACCTTGCGTCTTCCTCTGACGCATGCCCGTGCAACCACAGCGCATGCGCTGAAACTAGATTCGTCCTCAATGAAGACACACTGGCGCCATGCGCTGTGGTTGGTGGTTGCACGGACATGCGTCAGAGGAAGACGCATGGTGAACGTGAAAGCGCACTGGTGTGGACATAGCTTATGCTGCATGTCTAAACACTAGTGAGCGACAGCTGCCACAGCCCGACTAGTTGACGGCGATCGGCGGACAGTCTAATGTAAAGACGAAGTTTGGAACAATTGTGGTGACTGCATTAGGTGAACGGCTTAGTGTGATTGCCCTTTCCTATTCTACCTTAATAAAAACTAAGGCATAGTCGTTTTTTACGTCGTAGTCATTGGCTAACGTTTCACGTTTAATAATCTGGTTACCCTGAAATTGCGAAACGTGGCACTGGATTTTTGAATTCATGTGCTCTGCCTACCCCTCTTGGGAATACAGGCGTGAGAATATGTATGTGTGTATGTGTGGGAAAGACTCCAATAGAGAGATCTCTCTCTAGGCAGATGTTATGCCTGGGGACCGAAGTCCACAGAGAGGAAGTTGGAAGTTGTAATTATGCAACCGTTCGTCGAAACTTCGTTAGCGCGATGTAGAACCGTTTAGTTCGGCTGGTCGACGTATGTGGCGCTGGGGCGCTACATATGCATTGGCTAATTTAGGGGCAGATTATATCATATCTTTTTATTAACACTTTCACTGCGACCGATGCATATCAAGCGTTGCTGTTTTCGCCCAGTAACGCTTCGCAGGTATTTGAACGCGGTCTTTAAACCGACATTTGTGTTCGCGGCACCTGAAGTGGATTCGACTCCGAGAAATGGCCGTAAACGCGTTAACATTTTTACCGCCGAGAAGCTTTTCATCGATTATGCCCATCCATGTCGCCATGTCAAATAAAATACTACCTACTAAGACTAAGTAGTTATGTAATTTAGTCTTATTTTGGTCTTATTTATCAGACATCACATCACAGATCACAGAAGTCAGAAAAGGGTTAAAATAATGGACAAAGAAGAAAACGATTTTTTAATATTGTAATGTTTATTATAAAAATACGTACACATAAATACAGTTTAATTAATTTAATATTTAATACCAGTCAATTAGTTAAAACAACACCCACGATATTAGCATATAACGTAGGATTGAAGTACATAATACAGTATTCCTGACCTGAATAAGGTACCTTTCGGTAGTTGAGTTTGTAAATGGACTCTTACTTCATTCAACTCAATACTCTTACTTCATACAGCTCAAATTACAACTCAATTGTAATTATTACAACATGATAAATAATTCGAAAATTTGCATCATTTTTAACATTCGCATCCAATGATGAGAACGTTTTGAGAATGCGAATGTGTACAAGTAAGTCGCATCTTGTCACGCTCGCTCGACGTTGATCGTTTATTTTGAAACATTTTTTTTACATTTTTGATTTTATAACAATAACTTTTTTTCTGTTTGATAAGTTTAATAACATTAAAAATACTATTAATCTATGGTATTTGAAATTTTTATTTCAAACATTCGCATCCTGGGCATTTGCATTCACATCCGCATTCGGGAGTGTGTGTATATCTTGACAATCGTGACATCCCTACTATAGACGGAATCAAATTAATAATCAATTAGTACCTCGTTTTTAATCCTATTCCAACTACAATTTGATTATAATGGTGACAAGAAAAATCAATTAATAATTAGCTATCGATTAAAAATAACTATTAACATTTCGTTGATTGCAGATCTTGGCTACATTTACCTTCATGCCGCGCAGTGTTAAATTTTGATCATTTGAGTTTAATGTCAATTGACATAAAGCTCAAATTTATTGTGACATTATCCTTTACATGTATACGAATTATGGGACATTAAGTGCGCTTGGAGGATAATTATTTAATTATTATCTTTAACATTCTTCAAAATACTGGCTACTAGAAAAAGGTATATGAGTATTGATTATTTGCATCGTTATTAATTAATTTAAAGCATTTCTAATAAAATAACTACGTAGTACTTAATGCAAGGGTGGCTGTTCTTACACCGACACCTACATAGGGCGGTACGTATAAAAGTACCAATGATCAGATGATTTGGCAGTGCTATCCAGTGAATGTACAGAAGCACCACTCCCGAACAAAATTAACGATTAGGCATAAAAATTATGTCTCTTTCTACCGTTAGCAGCTAGCACACAGTTTCCTAAAGTGGTCCATACCGCCCCCTAGGTAGCGTTGTGGAGTTTATGCTGTCAAGGGGGGCGCCCTCATATGTGAGAAAAAACTTAAAATATTACTTCTAAAACTTTGGGATATTTTACCAATGATGTTACCGTATTGCAATTTATTTTAGTTCATTTCTTACATATTTATACTCAGCAACTTATGACCTTTATCAGAGTTCGTTGAGACGTTAAAAATACTGGCAAGTATACGTCTCTAACCTGTATTAAAGAATTACACATCACTAATTAATATTTACTTTGATTTAGCTTTTATTCCTTAATGGGAGGCGTTGAAATTGTCACTTTCTATCGTTTCTAGTTAGGCAGTGACAGATATAGTCTATCTCGCACAACTCCACTCGCACCCTGTCGTAGTAAGAACTGCTATCGATCAAAAACAACTCCACCTGTAGGCTTAGCACAGCAACACGCGAGAATCGTTTCTCAGTCTACCTACCTGACACTTTCTGACGTCTCTACTTAGACAGTGACAGGTATAGTCTATCCCGCGCTCAACTCTACGCGCGCCATGTGCTAAGCCGTCTGAAGGTAATCGATCATCCATAGACAAGACATCTTACCAGCGGATTGCAGCGCTGCCAACCTTAAGCTGCGTCTACGCTAGACGAACCGAGCACGAGCGGAGCACGAGCCGAACACAATTCGTATAGTGTGGACCGACTTACAAGCCTCGAACGAGCGCGCGGCGAGCATTTCGTTCGTGCTCGGCTGCGCTCCGCCTGTTGTCGGTTTTTTAACACAAAGAGATTTGCTTCGAGCTTGCAGTTGTAGGTTCGTTGTTCGTCCACACACACGCCGCGAACGACGAAACCGAGAACGGCTCCGCTTGTGCTCCGTAGCGTAGCGTGGGCCCAGCTTTACGCCCAAACAACAGCACGTCTTATTTGCGAGGATTAAGGTTAATTTAACTTTTTTACTCTAACTCGTGTCAAGCAAAGTTCTTCCCAGGAACATTTAAAGCGTCCAGCCTTTTGTAAACTTCGAGCATAGTGGGTCGCTCGGCGCGCGCGCTCCGAGTACAATGCAAAGCCAGGAGTAAGAACTCACGGCATAACCACGGACTGGAATTCGCTGTGCCGATGAGCAGCCGGTCTTCTAGGGCCGCTGAAAGAAAAGGGTATGGTAAGGTACATACAAACATACGCCTGAGTTCTCAAATAGGGCAGGCAGGGTACACGAACATACAAAATCATAGCTACTTCACGTTTCGTGGTTATTTCGGGAATATTTTTAGGTTACGAGTTGACAGGTTGCTAGCTTATGGCCTCAAATACACCTTAACTTATTTCCTTAAGTCACCTCTTACGATATCCACGGAAGAAATGGAGAGGTGTTATTTTAGACCAGACGCCACACAGTCAAATCAAGTAGAATACTCAAATAGCTACTTATAGAACTCTAAAAGGGAGCATTTCAGCAGTGGACGTCTTATGGGTGAAATTATGATGAAGTTTGATTAAGTGTGATGAAGTGTGATGTAGTGTGAGGGTGGCGAAGTTTCCTATGTGATGTCGGGATAGAATAACACTTCTCCGTTTCTTCCGCGGATCTCATAAGAGGCGACTAAGGAAACAGGTTTAGCTATGCTTGACGACAGGCAAGCAACCTGTCACTATTATGCTACCTCTTTCATCTACTTACCCAAATCGCCGCTGTCTCTGGCCCGTGCGTGTATGTATAGAAGCTGAGCGGCCCGGGCGAAACCACACTACTCCGTAGCTGAACGAGCTATGAAGAGAGCTACGGGGACGAACTAAAGTCACCGATGTGACCCACCGGATTAGCAAGTTAAAGTGGCAATGAGCGAGAAGATGAAGAGCAGATGGCCGATGTGGTCGAAGCGCTCGAGACCACGACCACGGACCAGCAAGCGACGTCCACCTACACGATGGGCTTACCTAATATAGGTCACCAGAAAATGCTGGATCCAGCTAGCTTCCATCAGGTACTAATGGAATTCTAAAGAAGAGCAGTTTAGCAGTGGACGTCTTATCGCTGAAATGATGATGAAGTTTGATGAAGTGTGATGAAATGTGATGAAGTGTAATGAAGTGAATGGATGGATGTGTTGGGAGGGGAAGACCTAGACGGACGTTCCGTGACCAAATCGCGGACGTTTTAGAAACAGGTCAGGTCAAGAGTACCCGAAATCGACGAGCATGTATGAAGAAACTAATGAACGTGGATGAAGCAAAAGAGGTATATCAGGATCGTAGCAAGTGGAACAAAGTGGTCTCTGCCTACCCCTGTGGGAAAGAGGCGTGACGGTATGTATGTATGTAATGAAGTGTGAAGGCGATGAAATTTCCTGTGTGGTGTCCGTTTCTTCTATGGCTGTCGGAAGAGGCAACCAAGGAAACAGGTTTAGGTATGTTTTCGGCGACAGGCTAGCAACCCGTCACTCTTATACTACCTCTTTCATCTACTTACCCAGATCGCCGCCGTCCCTGGCCCGTGCGTGTATGTAGAGGCTGAGCGGCGCGGGCGAGCGGTCCCGCGCGGCGGCCGGCAGCGCGGTCGCGGTCTCCGCTAACACTACCCCGTAACTAAACACGTCCACTGCAGGGGAGAGCAACCCCGAACGCAGGTACTCTTCGGGCAAGTACGCTCGCGTACCGTGGACCCTGCGAAAGAACGAAGTACCCCTGTGGAATATTACCAGAAAATTTTCATTATTAACCGTGTGGGAGACAAATGTTTCATCGCTTGTCACGTCCTGTGTTTTAGCTACCTTACGTCCCGGCCGGCGCACGCTGCAATAGGTCGACGTTGCGATGCGACGTTGACTAAGAGTAGAAAAGACTAGGCAATATTTTCAAATTGCCACTTTTTGCAAAACGTTTAGGCCCTTCTAAACGAGCTACATTTTATTGCAATTTGTGGCCGGGCAACCATGTGCATCTTGCTTTGGTGTATGAATTAAGAGCAAGCTAGCAATAGTTGGCGGCCAACAAATGGCAGAAAAATATTGCCCGTTTAGAAGGGCCTATAGGTTTCAAAATAGATGAAAAAGTATAACATAGGTACAAACAAAACGACCGTTAAAAGATATAAAACATCTAGTGAATTAATATTAAGTTCGCCATTGATCTTTTTATTTAGTTAGAAATACTTTTTCTTGACGCGAGACAATGATGTGGGAGAATATTGCATGTTTGTGTTCAAAATTGCCAGTTTTCTCTGTGAATAAATGTCACTTGTAATTCGATTTACTTGTTTCTAAACCCTAGCTCTCTCTCTTTTTTTACTTTATGCCAAGTTTCTTGCATTCTTCTTGGCAATCACTATCTTCAAGCCTCCGTGACTCAAAAACAGACATTCAAAACCCCTTACAACCCAATTACATAATTAAGTACATAAAACTTTGATTTTGATACCTATAAACTCAGAGTTACCCACAGATTTAAATCTGCAACAAATTCTATGCTCCGCCGCGCGGGGTTCCTATTCCCAACTGTTACTTACCGTGAAACCTTCAGATGCGTCCTGTCGTCTCCATACGGCCCCTTCCTGGCAAGCCCAAAGTCCCCAATCTTGGGCATCAGACATGTGTCCAGGAGAATGTTCGCTGGTTTTATATCGCCATGGATTAACGGCGTACCCGTCATGGTGTGAAGGAAAGCCAGCCCCCTGCGAAGATAGTAGAAAAATGTCACGTACGACTCCTACGAGCAGAAACTGTATATGTAAATGAAATTAATTTGAATTTTGTTTAGAGATGGTACTTCGTGATAAGTAGTATTACAGAAATTGTAATAAGCTCATACATAAGCAATGATTATGCATTTCCAAATCATAGTGTCCCTACTAAAAAAAGCCGTGGTAGCCCAGCGGTTCGACCTGTGGCCTCTCAAGCAGAGGGTCGTGGGTTCAAACCTCGGGCTCGCACCTCTGAATTTTTCGGAATTTATGTGCGATATCGAAATTGATATTTATCACGAGCTATTCGGTGAAGGGAAACATCGTGAGGAAACCTATACACAGCGACGAAGTAATTCAACGCTGTGTGTGAAGTTCCCAATCCGCACTGGGCCCGCGTGGGAACTATAGCCCAAGCCCTCTCATACTGAGAGGAGGCCTGTGCCCTGCAGAGGGACGTATATAGGGTGATGATGATGAATGTCCCTACTATTATGTTCAGACGCAAAGGTCGACATTAAGAAAACTAAAAAGTAAGGAGGGTAGCTCGAAGAGTACTTGCTAAGTACGGTAGCCGTCCTCTAGAATTTCACTAAAAACTACGGCGTTCAATATAAAATAAACACCTTTACATTTACTACTTATACCTACTACTCAACCTGTCGTCTGTGTTTGATAAGGATCCCAAAAGTACCCGTCGTATGTGTATGATAAGGATCAGTATCATACGACTTTTTCGAATTTTTGCGAGTTAGGATCCTTATCAAACACAGACGACAGGTTAATACTTGAAATGTATTCAAGCCCTCTTAGAACTAATTTTACAACGATTTATTTGTGTCTGTATCGTAAGTAGGGGCTCGAAGTACTGCTGACATGATCTTAAAAATCTTTAAAACCAAATGGTGTTCCAGAATGATTTGAACATACCATTTGGCTGACTGGAATCGACGTGGGACTTTCAAAACTTCCCCGAAAAGTGGGAAAATCAAGAAAAATATTTTTAGACACAGTGTTTTTTTTCAATTTTGGATTACCTTGCAACACCTAGCACTATCCTATACCGCTGGCACCACGACAAGGGCGGGTGGTGAGTCTTGCAGCGCAGTCTATGGTCAAGAGATTCACCCAGCATCAGTTGGTACACCAAACACGCTTCAGGGCCTGCGAAAAAAGTTTTATTTCAAACTCATCCGCATGGAGTGAGAATAACACCCCTCCATTTCTTCTGTGGATGTCGTAAGCTCGTAAGAGGCGACTAAGGACATTGCTTTAGCCGACAGGTTAGCAACCCGCCACTATTATACCTGTTCCATCTGTTTTAAACCTAAAATTATGTTAAAAGTAGCTGCGAAGAGTGAAATAGTCATAATTTTGTCTATGTTACGTTTCGTGTGTTCTACCTACCCAATTTGGGAATATGGGCGTGATTGTATTTAGGTATTTTAGGCATAAGCGGAATCCATCTAGGATACTATGTCAGCCCCAGCACGCGATAAAATCTCTTTTATTATTAGTAGATCGAAGTTTCCCGTGCCACAAAACTGATCTATTACGCAGGTACATCGTGGAGCATTCTTAGTTTGGTAATACTGTATGAATGTATGTAACTCTTTATTGTACAAAATAAACATGACAAAATAACAAACAAAACAAAACATAAGTACAAAGGCGAATCCCTTAAGGGATGTCTTCTGCTGAAATTCAAGTGATTGACAAAACATGTGAAAATAGAGTAGACACACAAAGAAAGAAAGAAAAAAGAGAGGAAGAAAGGGAGTCTTTCCCACAGTGCGATAGAACATGCTGGGTGTCTGCTTACCTCCTAAGCTGTATCCATACAATGGCAGTATGTTGTCGTGTCGGTACTGATTCAGACACAGCTCTCGGATCAACTCCTTGTTACTCGCATCGTTGCCTAGCAACCTCTTAACCGCCACTGGCAGTAACTTCCATTCACCTGTCAAACAAATTGTTAATTACGGTCGGCCGCTTAACTCGAAAAGATAATTAACAATGATAAAAAAGTAGTTGTTTGCAGTAATAAACTAGTGATGCTTGCTTGTGCCGTGTGGTAGCCGGTTTAGGATATCATCTCTTTAATTCTTCCGAGGCGACAGGCTAGCAACTTGTCACTATTATACCTTTTTTATCTAACTTGGAACCTAAAACCACATGTGCCAGAAGAGAATATGCGTAAAATTATCTATTTAAGTTGGACAGACGCACGGAACCTTTCGAGCGACAACAAAAACTGCAAAAAACACGATCTTTGTATGAGAGTCCCCTTGTAAATAATAATTTTATTTTACTTCTACTATTTATTGTTATAGCGGCAATAGAAATACATAATCTGTGAAAATTTCAACAGTATAGCTAGCACGGTTGGCGACAGAAGGACGGACGGACAACTAAGTCCCAATAACAGAGTCCCACCCTTCAGTCCCACACTCCAGTCCTAAAAAATGTACCTTTAAAGACCTGGCCAAAGCCGCCTTTTCCCAGCAGGTTCTCTGGCGACCAGTTGTTGGTGACCTCCTTCAAATCCTCGTAGCTGATCACCGGGATGGCATTCACGTTCTTCAGGAGTTCATCGTTCAGGTCGACTCCCCCGCCCGTCGTCGAAGCGTTCTGGAAGCATAATAATAAACTGTGAGGGATCTACAACGAAGTAAAATACGAGTAAAGCTAAAAGGGGGACAAATGGCCCATTATAAGGAGTCGATTTACAATGTTTGACAAAAAAAAGACAAAAAGATTGAATTCCTCTTATTGAGTTTGCAAACGTCTTCGAATGAAAGAAAGAAAGAAAGAAAGAAAGACATTTATTGACAACAATTTGACACAGACATAATAATGAACTTATCTAAAATACATAAATTATCCTAAATAAATAAATAATAATAACTTAAAAAGGGGGAATGCCACTTCCGTGCCAAATAGCGCCAAAAGGGCCGCACTCAGCATAATATTGCGGCAAGCCGCAACGCTGATTTTCAGTGCGACCCCGGAAACTTAAAACTAGAAGAAGAAGAATTGAATTTAAACATTTTGCATGTAGTTATTAAATTAAAACAATACAAGAACAGACACACACATGAACGAATACAAAAAGAAATAACATTAGCGAGGGTAGGTTTAGAGGGTAACTTGGTAGGGGAGGTCGGTTAAAAGACCGCGCTAGACCCGTTCACCCTCATTACCAACAGTTTGTTCAAACTAAGTCTGCTCAAATGATCTTAATATTAAGTGAGTTAACAGTACCTAAGTTACAGTGAAAAATGAAGTGAAGTGTGTGAAGTCACAAATATTGCAGCACAATAGTGTTAAAAGGTATTAAGGTGTTTTCATTGCTTCAATATTTTAAACTTTAGAGCTCAACCGTCAAACGCATACCTATTCTCTATTATAAATATAGTTAGTAAATACAGGGTTATTTGTAAATCACTGACACCCTCTTAACCCTAAATTCCTATCACATAAACAAACGTTTTTTGTTTTACTACTTTTTAAAATTGGTCAGTTTTTTTTTCATACTAATAAATAATAATTAATAAATCCTTGTACAAAATTTTCGTACTCTGTTTTTTACCACAACACGTACACAACAGGTACACACTAAAATACGCCGAATCTCGCAAGACAAGGACATCACAAACTTTAAATGAGCCGCACGGCATGTTTTTAAGGGACAGCGAGGCGGGAATGCGTACCTACAAGCCGGCACGCCGACAGTCAAAGGTACCGCCAGTGTTGCGGTACAGAGTATTGAATGAAACAGAGTGAGTCTCAAATTTTCAAAACGTTACTACTCGATAAATATTGAGTTATGACAAAAACCGTAAAACAAAAAACATTCGTTTAAGTGGTAGGAATACAGGGTTAAAAGGGTGTCAGTGATTTACAAATAACCCTGTATATTTAATAGAAAGGAACCAGTGAATGAATTCTAGCGTTTTAAACAACTTAAACAACTAGCATAGCCATCTTATATCGTTCACTCTAAGATCCAAGTCGCCATCAGATCCCTCCTCAAGATCCGAAATTTTAACGAAAACATTTGCTTTTTCTTTGGAATGCAAAATTAAATATCCGTTAAATACACTCTGTTAAATTATCTATGATATGATAAGATTAAGTGACAGCTAACTAGAGTTCACAGAGGTTTACAATATTTTTCGCATTAATAATTTACATTTTTTAACCGGTTTTTTGTAACGCGTCGTATATCTGAATCCCCAACGTTTTTTAAACTATTTTTAACAGACTTCAAAAAAAGGAGGAGGTTCTCAATTCGTCGGGATATTTTTTTTT
>BHDV01010056.1:0-11208 GCA_005406045.1 Adoxophyes honmai
ATTTGGTATAAATGTCATTATGCATAATTTAAAAACTCAGTTTCGTTGTTACCATGTATTTACTATTATTAGGTTAGGTTAGGTTAGTTTGAAATCCAGGCGCGAAGCGCCAAAACATCGCGGAATAGTTCGCGGACCACCATCGACATCGATAAAGTTCCTAAATAATACATAATTATTCATAGCATTGGTATGAATTACTACGAGCCATTGGTACAAAACTTTACTATTTTTTGGCATAATACTGTTATGCATATTGATATGATGCCATTTGATTATTATGCCTATTTATGCTTATGCTTATAGACATTAGCCTTGATGACAATTATGCTTCATGTATTTATGCTTTTTAATGTTATGCGTTAAAAAATATGCGTAATGATGATTATGCAAAAAATAATTTCGGCGAAAAGTGTTATGCGAAACAATATTAGTCTAAAAAACTTTATGCCTTCCAATAGAGAACCGTATTTTTTATTATGTTGTGTTGATGATCATAAATTATCCGGGCACTTTATTACATAGTGCGGTACGCAATAGTAACCCCATCACAACCTTTCTCTACCACTTCAAACCTCGTTTTAAAGTAGTGCAATATGACGCTATTTGTCGCTAGAGTTACCTACCTTTACCTTTTTATACATTTTCTATATTAGTATGTATGAGTTAAAAGTGGTGTTACAACTTTTTTTTATCTATACACAAGCACAACCCTAGACAAACTAGCGTGTAATCTAGTGCGGCTATCGGGTCATTGGGCATCGGGTCACTAAGAACCTATACCGCACCAGATAGTTTTTTTTTACTTTCAGTCGGTATAGGGCATAAAGGATCCGATGAGGTTTTTTTGTAATAATTGACTACTCTTGAAGAGACGATTTCAAAACAGTAACTATCTCGCTTCTACTCACCCGATAACCTGTATAAACTTGTCCCGCACCAGCGGAAAGTTAAGGAATTTGCCTGCCGCACCGTAGGCTAGATACGCTTAGGGTCTATTCGACCCGAAACCGCAGTGAACGTGTTAACAGTAAATGGTTAAGATGGTGCTTTGACAGTAAATTTTTGAATGAACTGATGGCAAAGAAGAGAAGTGTCAAACTAAGCATAATGAGTATGTACAGTCAAAGAATTTGATAAATGTACCACTTTGTGTCGTTTTACGAGAAAGGTCCCTGTGACCGTACTATCTACCAAACAAAACAATATTAAACTCATTATGAAAAGGTTCAAAAGTGACCCGGTATCGATGTCTTTGACTGTATGTGTGATGGTGTGGTGTGCGTGTACAGTCAGCAACAGACATTTGATATTTGGACAGCTAAATGTCTAAATTTCGCACCTACACATGACTTTAATACTCAGACAATAAGAGCGTATAACTATCGCCGTTTTATGAAAAAGTTTAAGCTGAATAAATTCAGCCGATCGATATTCTTAATTTCAGCAGTCATTATTTAAAGTAATCAAGTTTTTTGGTCCGGCAATTAATTTTCCGGGTGATTGATTATAGGTTTACCTTCCCAGTAGGAAATTGTGTTTCCCAGTAGCAAATAATGAACTGCAATAATAAGTTTGGTTGAGTATCAATTATGGTTTTTGACAGTTAATTTCCCCAGGGAATTGAAATGTAATAATTTTAAACAAAAAAAAACCGACTTCAAATTTGGGCTATACTGAAAGCATTTGTTTAATAATGAGGGTGACCTTCCATCACCAGCAGGCCTCACTAATTACTGAAATTATAATTTCCAGTCTGCAGGTGCATTCAGTATTGAAAGAATTATCCTTTAACTCCTAAGCATTAAGGAGTTGACCTTCCATCATCAGCTCAGTCATATTTTTTTACTGCCAGACGTAAATACTGGTGTAGCTTTGAAAAATGTACTAAAAACATTACCTGTGCCAATAAAATTTGAGGGTTGCCCTCGATTTCCCTCATATTCCATCATCAGATCAAGATATGCTGGCAATGGGACCACCTGGAAACTATACCCTTTTAAACAAAAAAAGAATTTTTCAAATCGGTCCAGGCGTCTTCGAGTAATCAGCGAACACACATAAAAAAAAATAATGATAAAAAAATAATAATAATGATAAAAAAAGATATCCCGACGAATTGAGAACCTCCTCCTTTTTTTAAAGTCGGTTAAAAATACATTTAGTTGTTTAATTTAAATGCAATCGAGTGCTATCAGCAGCTTGCAGCTTACCTGCGTTTACTCTATGCCAGTTAACGATACCATTGCCATGAGTTTGGGGAATGCAATCCTGATCTTGCGGGACCCAATCTCACCTTCTAAGTGTGCCATAGTGCCACCCTGCAGCGACGGCTTGCCGAGTATTTGCGTACCAGTAGCTTGCTCCTCAATATACACTTTGCCAGTCAACCTCGCTAGTTGCCAACAGCGCTCTCAGTGTCTCTGCAGCGCCGGTTTGCCGAGTATCTGTGTACCAGCAGCTTGCCGCTGAATATACACTTTGCCAGTCAATAAGCTCGCTGGTTGCCAACGGCGCGCTTAGGTGCAGTGCAGACGGGACACTTTTAGTGCGATCGAGTCTGCGGCACACAAAAAGTCTGCATAGATTGTATGCATTGTGAGCCGAACTTTTTGTGCGTCGTGTGCGTTACTACATATAATTGCATAAGTTCTATTTTCACAGACTAAAAAATGTGTCACGGATAGTCTGTCGTCTGCGCAGACCCTTAGTGTCTCACCTTCTAACTGTGCCACAGTGGCGCCCCGTAGTGACGGCTTGCCGAGTATGTCAGCGGCCTGCTGGCACTGCGCCCGCCGCTGAGGATACTCGCTGCCAGTCAGCTGGTGCTTCACGTTCGTGTTGATGACTAGAATGGCAGTGTCGCTGTCGGTGATTGGCACTTGTGTCGACTCGAGCGATCTGAGAAATTAAATGCTGACTAATACCACAATCACAAAACATAACATAAATAACAAAAAAAAAAAAAACGCTGACTGTACTTTTTGCCAACTGTACTTCATTGTCATCCACCCTAGATTATGTGTACCTGATTTCAAGACGAACCGTTGAAGAGTTCCCTCCATCGGAGACGGTCCCGGCTGAACCACCAGAAGTTCACTACCGGAATATTGTATTGTCATCCAAGTTACGTAGGTATACCAAGTTTCAGCTCAATCGGTCTATTGGAAGTGGTTCAAATCTTCTTTGCGAGATTTGTAAATGTACAAACATACAAAAGTGACGTTAAATAAAAGCTTATAAAGTAGGTTAGTTTTCGAAATAAATTAGCACATCTATCCACCTAATAGGCTAGCAACCTGTAAATATTCTACCTGAATATTATATTGTGTTTTAAAATTAACCTAAAATAATTTACCTATGCTAAAATTGGCCACGAAACACGAAATAGTAATGACACTGACCGTACAACTCAAGAATTTTAAGACGTGGTAAGGTCAGGTGGGGGAAGAGAAACGCAGGGGTAAGAGGGCACTACAGACCATACTCACTCATACCTCGTACGAGTTATGGTCTGTGGTGCCTCTTACCCCTGCCCTGCCCCTGAATTTCTCTTCCCCCACCTGACCTTATTAAACAAAAATAACTTCGAAAGTCAAATAATTTTTCAGCCTTTTTTTAAAAGTAGCAAAGACAAATTAAATTACTGCTAACGTTGATTTTCACTCTGAGTTTAAAACACTCCGCAGAATATTTTAAAACAAAGTTATTTACTCGTCAATTTTATGGGAAATTCTATTTTAAGGCACTTTCAGACGTCGTTTTAAAACAATGTTAACAGAATTTAAGACCTAATATAATTTATGCAACGTTTTTAATTGGTACATTAATATTTTAATGATCGTACAATATTTGTAGATGCTGTGTAGGTATAAGCAATCAAAATGAATCGACATAAGTAGGTTCATAATTATTTTTGTTAAAGAAGTGTTCATTTATTTTCACAATTTGTTTGCGTTTTGGCAAAAAACATTTCGCAAACTGTTTAATTTCAATTTAATTCGGAAACTAAGAGTACCGACTTCATAATTATAACAAAATGTTATTTAACCTCGCCCACAGAGATCTAGAAGATAGTCTTGAAACATGTTCTGAAAATTTTACAGTTTCGAAAACAATTGCGAAATTAAATTCTGCGAAAAAGCAGGACACCGCGTAATTGGATTAACTACATCCCCACTAACGGCCGGTTACAATTACAAAGTGATAGGTTTTGGGCGCTTTTGTCACAGAATTTTGTTCTATTTTATTGCATCCATCTCATTAAGTTACTATTTATTTATAGCCTATGTAATTTTAGATAATTCCAACAAAAATGTTTTATCTGTGTCAAATATTTCTGTTACCTACTCTTTGTTTCTTCTATCTTTTTTAATGCCATTAAACCTGCTCACATTCTTATGATCCATCCACACTTCGTTCTTTAAGACCTTAGTTAGGGAATGTTCTATCTGAATTAAATGGACCAAAATAGTATTTTTTTCTTTTGTTTGAATCAGAAAAAAAATTGCGCGCTATTTGCCGAGACCCCGCTCTCACCAACGAAAGATTGGATGAGATTTGACTCGACCCCCTCTTCTCCTTAAACATCTCACGTAATTTATAGACGACCCCGTATCATTAATCATTAATAACATGATTGACATTTCAATAATATTACACATATATAATTTTCACGACAAGTTAAGAAAATGGGTAGGAAATAAAATTCCTCGTCTGTGCATCCTCTATCTATACCTACTTAGCATAGAAAGGTTCAGTTAGCTAATACAACCCTTGCAGCCATTCTGAACGACGTCCATTTCTTCCGGCGGCGCCTTACTTTATCAACCTTTCGTAATTTTATGGGCAGCTTTACATCCTTTTGGGTCGCCGTCGTAAAGCTACGACCCATCATTGGGAGCCTCTGGCTAACTGCTAAGTGGACTTATGCGTGATCTGAGATTGGGAGAGAGAATGTGAACGTTTTTTTTTATATGTTATTGACCGGTGAAATGATAGCGTGTGACGCTATTGGGCATTAGAAATATGCATAAATGAAGTACAAGGTTGTTACTGTTGTTGTTGTTGTTGTTGTTGTTGTTGTTGTTGTTGTTGTTGTTGTTGTTGTTGTTGTTGTTGTTAGTATTATTACGTCACAATTGAATAAATATCTTTAGATACTTCCAATATTTTCGCATATTTTTAAAAATACTGTCATGCTTAAAAAATAGCTTTAAAAGTAGTAAAGTAAATAGTGTTCGCGTAATACACTACAATATTATGAAGGTACTCACCTGCAGTCTATGAGTAAAGCATGGTCCTTCTTCGCCATGGTGACGACGTACTGGTCCATGATGCCGCATGGCATGCCAGGGAAGTCGTGCTCCGCTTTCTGGCAGAGCTGAGCTTTCCGCACTAAGCTACAAACAAAAATATACATAAAATAGCATATTCTGGGGATAACATATAGTATATCTCGGTGCCGACCCACCATGCCTGTTTAAATCCCAAATGCACTGAAAGCGGAAGCGTAGCGGCACGGCGCAAGACATTATTAAAAGAATAGGAGTCGCACCACTTCTCCATACTAACGTAGTCCCCTGTTTTCTTCGTGAATAATGACATTAGAGCAAAATTTTTTTTTACATTATATTTGTAACTGTTGTGGCTATGCCCCTATGATTTGCTTTTATCGATATTAGAAATTAAAAAAAAAAAATTTGAAAATCGATAAAAGCAAATCGTAGGGCATAGCCACAACAGATCCAAATTTATTGAAAAAAAAAATTTTGCTCTAATGTCATTATTCACGGAGATAACAGGGGACTACGTTTGTATGGAGAAGTGGCGCAACTCCTATCCTCTTAATAAATAATAATTAAGAAATGAATCAATCTGGGAACAAGTCGATACAGTTGAAAACTTGAAAGATTTAAAGAGAACTGACGTCTAAACGAACTAATTAAACAGTAAAGTTAGCTTATAGAATAAATACATAAATAATTTTTTGAACTAAAGGGTAGATACGTATTCCATTATCCAACTTGAAACAATCACACCATGCAAAAGCTTTTATATTATAAAGGAAAACTATCCATTCTAAAAATAAACTTTTTATGTTATTATTTTTTATCTTTTTTCACTATAGAACTCTTCAATAAAGTTCCATAAGCCCAAAAAAGTGGAAACTAGGGCAAAGTGTATGTTTATTATGTAGTTGTAAGTAGGTAGTTTTTATGAAATGAAACTAAATTAACAACGGAACTTGCGTACGGGATGTAAGATAGGTATAAAATAGGGCGCATAGATGTGAAAAGCGATTAAACATTTGTCCCAACAACAACAATCATACAAATTTTCAGGAAATATTGTACAGGGGTTTTCAGACGCGTATATACCCGACCACTGGTCAAAATATGTACCTACGGTCAATATCCGACCACCCTACAAAATGTAATAACTTGCAACCGATACAATATAAATCATGTAAAAATATTTTGAAATCATGTTCCCATAACAGGCCAGTGTTATTGTTTGAGTAATCTCAACTCTCGTGGAACCCATATAAAACCATGCCCGCTTGCGTTTAATTTTGAGCCGCATATGAAACAAACACCTCTGATTCACACAAAATTAACAAACTACGTGGAATTTGTACAAAACATGTTTACAACGGTGTCCCTGGGGGCGAGACGTTCATGCAAGCCGCAAACAAAGCACTCATCCAATTCCCTTATCACTTGCGAGCATGTAAAGGCGCAATAACCATGGCCCGATGACACTGCCCTGTAACAGGTGAACTGTGCATCCAGAGATTTGGTAATTTCAGACACAATTTTCAAGATAACTCTGGGAACGGGTTAGTGTATTGTGGGCGATGGGCTAGCAACCTGTCACTGCAATATCACGTTTAACCATCTGGTTACCCTGAAATTGCTAAACGTGGCACTGGATTTTTGAATTCACTTGCTCTGCCTACCCCTCTTGGGAATACAGGCGTGAGAATATGTATTTATGTATATAATTTTCAAGATTTTTGCATTGATCTAAGGTAAACGCCCCACTGCTCAACGCTGTATATGTATAGGCACTATACATACATATTTTAAGTATCGTATTGTTTGACTCTTTATGGCACATAAAACAGTTACATAAAACTAGTTACAGGATAATAGCTTACGCCTTACAGGCAGAGCACACTTCTAGCATATTTTTTAAAGTTTATGTTAAAAAGGTACAATAGCGACAGTTTGTCTGTTGCCTAAAATGTACAATAACCTTTTTCCTGTTATTTCCAAGATGCAGTTAAACGGCGCGGTGACGTAAAAAGCATGCCTAATGTTTTAAGCGACAGGCTACCGACATGCGTATACCTCATTCATCAAAATCATGCTGGAAGGCGCCGTCATTATTCTCAACACTTTTTCTATCAGATTCTTTGAGAAATGTGTATATAATAGTCTAGTGTGTACCTGTCTATAAGGCACAGACACTGTATAACACACTTATTGTACCAATTTCAAGAGATTTGATAAAAAATTGTTGAGAAGAATAATGACAGCGGTTCAAACGCCCGAATATTTACCCCATAGCTGTGCGTGAAAAAAATAGTCATGATTTTGTAGCGTTTCGTGTGATGATGATGACTTTCCAGGCAAATGTAAGGTAGTAAATACAGGGCTATCTCATAAGGCCATGATGCTAGCTCGTGTAGCGAAGGTGTTTCATTGACGGATGAGATGGGATCAGCAAGATTCAAGGTGAAGCACAGTACTCTAGCCAACAGTACGCCAATCATAAGTTTCAAGGCTTATCTAATTTAGATCCCGCCTGTATTTCCAAATGGGTTTATGGGTCCCAACCAAACTGTCTACCCTAGTAGACAGAACTCACGTTACGCTACGTAGTCACAACTCACAACCATGACTATTTCACGCTTTATAACCGTTTTTAATTTTTTTTTAGATTTATGTTAACAGATATATAACATACATAGAAGATGATGAGTTTCCATTTCCTATAATATTTAAAACTTTCGTGATTCTCACTCATATTTATGTATACGCGGGACTTTATCACGGTATTTTTTCCATTTCCTCCCTGTAGTGTGTGGTGTCGGGTTCATAATAAGAATAACACCTCTCAGTAAAATAGGAAAAATTACATTTTAGGCAATAGGCTAGCGACCTATCACTATTTTACGACTTTTATCTAACTGGTACCTAAACACTACGCCAAAAGTGGCTACGAAGAGTGAAATAGTTCACGGCTTTGTATAATCTAGTGTTTCGTGTCCTCTGATTACCCTATTTGGGTATATAGACGTGGTGATTGTATTTATGTAGCTATGTATAAATAAATAATGTATTTTTTATGTTTGATCTACCGTTGAATCTTTATTAGGGTAGGTATTCGCAGTCGCCAGTCGCTCTGTGAATTTAATTCGTATTTTATTCTACTTTTACGAGTAAGGACTCACCATGAACGATTTAGTACTATCTTTTATTACACATAAGTATTATATACCCAAACTTCGACAATTCAATTCAAATAATCGATTCCCTTCTTTTTACTTTTATTCCCATTGGATTAGGGTTAAAAATATCTATTACCAGAGCTAAGTTTTATGCGACGCATTTTTCTTAACAATCATAGTTTTACAAAGCGCTAGTAGGTTTAAACACACTAAAAAAATTACGTGGGAGTCTAAAAACAGAAAACAAATATGAGAAAAGATTAAATTAAACACAATCCTGAAGATATTTAACCGCGTCCCGTAATCCAACTGCAAATGGATGAAAAACATTCCACATACGATTCCGTAAAAACTTATGTGATGTCGGTTGTCTAGACATGCTTGAAGCGGTATTGTATGGGCAATCCGATCAGTCTCGTCTAGGGTTGCTAACTGTCCGAGTTTCCCCGAATCGTTCTAGTTTATAGGACATCCGGGGAGCCCTCGTCTGGGGTTTTATTTGTAATCCGGGTTTAGAAAAAAACTATTTTACAAAGGAATTTCGAACAATGAATTAACTAATTCTGAATGTCCGCAATCACGCTCGCGACATAAGCAACCTTATACACGTCATTTTCTGACGTATCTTTCTTCAATCTAACCACCTCTGTTCACAACATTTTGTCATTTCCATTAATGGATCACAATGGAGTAGGTACAATAAGGCGGGTCCAGATTAGTGACAATTCGCCGAACCGAACACCGTGACCGTGACAGAGCCGGGAGTTTGTACCGATAGTGTGGACGGACTTTGTTACGCTTACAAATGTTACGATCAGTTATCCGTTCAATTCTCCGGAACAAAATGTCCGTACACCCAAACGTACGTACTCCCACAATGTGGTTGTGATAAATGTGGACGATGTTTTGGTTTTGTTACGGTCAAATGACACTGGTTACGGGCCGATCCATCCAAAATGGGTTTTTTCAAAGGATGTTCGGTACTGTCTCGGTGTGCGGGAGAGGTCCACACTCCGATTTTTGTCACGTGTTCAAGCACGCGTGTCATCGAGCTGGTACCTACACTGGATTGATGGATCGGGCGAATACACGTCTTGACAAGACATTGGTTGAACTTTCAAAATGGCATCCAAATGCAGTCCACACTATCGTTACAGACATCGAGCTTTGTCACGGTCACGGAGCTACCACTAGCGTCCGATCCGATGCAAACTTCCACCCGTCCACACTATACGTAACAAGTCCGCGGCGACATCACAGTGTTAGGTTCGACGAATTGTCACTAATCTGGACCCGCCTATAAATTAGTCATGTAACACAACAATCGACTGATACTTCAAGGGACAGATTCCAAGTTTTCTCTAGAACTTTACTTACTGAAATTTCATTCACTGCGGCCGTCATCGGTCATTGGGCACGGGAGCCCGTCCAGATGAAACACTGACGGCCACTTTATAACCATAAATCACTCTGAGATTATTTTTACAATGCCCTCTCCGAGCTAGCGTTTCTCGTTAATTAAAAATAGGTTCGATCAATATTTTCAGTTTCAAAAGCTTGTGGAAACTCGTTATTAGTACAGTCAAGGAATCTCGCTTAATAGACAACTGGCTACAGGTTTAGGTCTGCTCTTAGCAACCTGTCACTATTATACTACCTCTTCCATCTGTTTTCAAACCCAACAATAAGCTAGAAGTGGCTGCGAAGCGTGAAATACTCATAATCATGGTTTTGTCTATGTCACGTTTCGTGTGCTCTGTCTACTCCTTTTGGGAACAGGCGTGAGTGTATGTATGTATGTATGTATGATAAACCAAAAACCACGTGTCTCATTTTTTTCCATAATCTAGGTATACCCGGCCCGGCGAGCTTTAATCCCTATGACAGTTCAGTGATGAGGCGTGTCGATGTAACTTATCTTTTTTATAGGAAAAGGCGTGACTTGCATTCAGCCACGTTGGTAAACATGTTTTTAAAAATATTATCTGCATTTCTGGTTTTTGTTATGTTGTTGTTGAAATAATTTAAGTTTTTTGGCATAAAACGAAAAAAACTAAAGTTTTCCGAAAATAAAAACGCACCCACTTCTTTTTTTTATTTTGACTGATACTAATGAAACCTATTCTTAAATTTTAGTGTAATAAAAACAATTTATTGTAACGTTTTTAACATTCGATAATCATATCAACGCTTGAAAGGCAAAATGGGATAAGCGACATTTTGTTTAGGATAGTCTGTTATCCAATTTACCTCGCCACCATGTATTCAGCTCACTAGGCTTATAAAATATCAAAATACCATTTCGCCCTTCAGGCGTCGATATTAAGTAGGTATAACTAGATACGTCACGCTCAATGAATAAGTATAAGAATAAAAATTCCATCGTCTTTATTTCACTATCGTAAACAACTTAGATGATTATAAATCGGAGACTGAAGGCGTACTAACTATGTTAATGAATTTTGTTCATTCTTTTCCATTATCGACATTTTATTAATAGATATTGTTCCACAATATTCGTTATCTTCCAAACGAAGAGAGTTTTGCAGGACGTAAACGTAATGGGCTAGCAACCTGTAACTGCAATATCACGTTAAACTCACGTAAATCTCAATCAGACTTTGTAACACCGGTTTTTTTAGTGTCTCGAACAGTCGCAGGTGTTACCATTTGACAGCTGTCTGACGTTTGGAACGGGGGAAATTAATAGGTCACTTTCGTGATGGCGTCCATGGGCAAGCACGAGCTTG
>BHDV01010056.1:16964-31424 GCA_005406045.1 Adoxophyes honmai
AATAGTGAAAATAAATTTAACTGCACTTATACCTTAAAACACAAAAATAGCCTGAAAAATGATTATAAAAAGTGGGTATGACTTAATATGTATCTATATGCACGATTTTTTTGCAGAAATTCTGCTACTTGTATCACTTTTCACAAAATTATCTCCGAAACTATAGCACCTAGAAGTACGTGAGTTAGACCAAAAAAATTCGTAATTTTTTTCTGATCATTTCTAAACTATAAAACACAAAAGGGTACAAGTCGAGTTGTATCACTTTTCACAGGAGGCACAGAATTATAATGCAGTAACGTACACGACGCGCAATAAGTCCAGCGCACAATGCATACAATCCACGCAGACTTTTTCCGCGCCGCAGACTCGATCGCACAAAAAGTCTGTCGTCTGCGCTGCGCCTTAATATAGGATTTTATTCTGGACATGAATACCTATGTCAGCCCCGTTAAAACAAAACAAGCAAAAATTGACAATAAATAAAGACTTCTACCGATCAACACTTTAAAAACATGGCAGCAACGCAGCCGTTCTAATAAAATTGAAAAACATCCGACATTTACATACATACAAACATACATCACGCCTGCACGCCCAAATACGGTAAGTAGAGCATACCAATAGGTACTATTTCACGTTTGAGGCCACTTCTGGCATATTTTTTTAGATTTTAAGTTGGCAAGTAATGTGTGTGAACAGCTCCATATAAAATGTACTGCGGCTACGACACCCGATTAAAAATCGTGCCGGCGCCCAACGCGGTGGGAACAGGGGCTATGTAGTGCGCCAACATGATGTACCTAGCTGTCAAAATAAAGTACGATGACGTCACGTCAGCAATTTGATTTTCTCTCAGTACTAGATACCTACCAGTAATTACAGTAAACTTAGTCTACAGCGGTGCCTTGAACTTGAAACGACAAGTTCCAATACCCCGGGCAGTTTGTCCAATACAAATCTAATTACATTTCATTCAAGATGGCGTTGGCGGCCGTTTTTAATTGAATTTCTTTGATCAATGAAAGGATTATCAAAGTCAAGTTTGCAATCGAATCCATTAGATCAGCAACATCTGAGGCACTTCGATGATCATCAATCTTTATTTTGTTTAATTTTGTTTTCCAGAATTGTTTTTCGCGATGGAAAATTTTGTAACAACACCCTTGGGTGAAATGCTTTTGTTTAGGTTGAAAGTTTTACAATGGGCGATGTTTGCAGCGAAATTCCCGACGGAGTCTTATTAGGTGCTTGGACGTTTTGCGTTGTTCGCGGCTTGTTCGAGGCGGAATAGCATAATTCAGCGAATCAATATACAAAGTGAACTGTGAACAAGTTTTGGTCTACAGCAGATATGAATATTATACTCTATTGTAATTACTCTGTTTGATTCACAAAGAACTTTCATCCGCTGTTGCATAATAGAAGGCCTTAATATACAATTGTAAGTTTATGAAATGAGACTGAAAACGCGAATTTCATAAAGAAACAGGAGTATTTTTATGTCTAACTAGCTGGCCCGGCGAACTTCGTTCCGCCTTAACCAATTTTTTGTTCGCATGATTCCCAAATTTTTTCACCGTTTGAACCTTTCATAGACTACGTCATAAATTTCTACACCAAAATAGACTAAATCCGCACAGATTCAGACGTGCGAGGCTGGGATCTGAACCTCCGCTTGAGAGGTTGCAGGTCAAACCGCTCGCTGGCCATATATAACCTTTTGGAGGGCTTAAATTCTTCAAAAACATGGTTCGAATTCAAATTTTTAAAGACAATTCATGTGGTGGCAGTTAAAAACTCCTAGGGATAATGGACTACGTCTTCGATGTTAGTCACAGTGTCTATCAATTTGTAATATTATGGTGCCGTCAAACCATAGAGGATAGAACCTATAGAGAAACAATGTTCGCAACCCCGCTCCGCAAATAGTTTGTTGATTTCAACATACTAAACGTCACCGTCACTGTCACAGAAACTGTACAGAGCCAATAACCGAAGAGAAAAAGGAACTAGCGTTACGCGCGATCTTGGACCGGCCAATAAGAGCACAGCGATCACTTCAATTGTTTTGCGGAATAATTTCCGAACAACCAAGATGACATTAGTACTCTATAGGTTCTATCCTCAATGCGTCAAACCGTTCGATCTTCGTTCCGCCTTCGAAAGTTTTTTTTTTCGCAGGATTCCCTAATTTTCTCACCGTTTAAACCATCCCTGGACTACAACAAACATACGAACATACATAACATAACCGTCACGCCTTATTCCCTGCGGGATAGGCACAGACAACAGAGCGTCATTCGCTCCTATTCCGAGATACTTCTCTCGCTTCACTCACATTCATCACTCCCCTCATACACGCTCGACGGTTTCGGGTACTCCTAATTTGGCCACCCTTTAGACTAAAAAAAAATCAACACCAAAATCAGCTAAATCGGCCTCATCAGACTCATCATCATCATTATCATCATTTCAGGCATAAGACGCCACTGCTGAACATAGGCCTTTAGACTTTCATGAGTAACAGTCAAACCAACTGATTCCTGACCCATCATAGAATACATACATACATACATACATACAGTCACGCTCTTTCCCAGTCCCACAGGGGTAGGCAGAGACCACTTTGTTCCACTTGCTACGATCCTGACATACTTCTTTTGCTTCATCCACATTCATTAGTCTCTTCATCATAGAACGTTATCACAATAAAAGTAACAAAGATTTCCTTTGTCGAGCAATGCAATTTCACTGACGTTTACCATAAATAGGTAATATGGTGATTCAGGAATCAATCGGTTTTATGGTACCTGTTGAAAGCGACCTGCATAAAGCGTTTTCCGGCGACCTTTGTCATGTTTTCTATCCATCTTTTAGGTGGACGTTCGACGCTGCGCTTGCTGGTCTGTAGTCTCCACTCACTCTTCGTGCGATGTTCGCCTACGGGTCTCCTTATTTCTGATTCGAACGCGTAGAGACACCCCGATCATAGCCCTTTCCGTAGATCGTTAAGCGATTTTGAGCTTTGAGAAGAGGCAGACCACGTTTCGGTGCAGTAAGGCGTCACTGGTAACACACACTGATTAAAGACTTTCATCATGAGGCATTGAGGTATATCGGAAGAAAAGACGTTGCGTAGTTTCCTGAACGCTGCCCAACCGATTTGGATTCGCGAGACTGATGAACTGAAATTCATTATTATTTTTAAAGCAGCCCGCCCCGGCTTCGCACGGGTGTTAAACAAACATTTAAAAAGTTATACTTTTTTACACACACACACACATATCCATAAATACTATCTCGTTTTTGCGTGGTGTCATTAAAAATGGAGTAAAATGAAGAAAATTCGAATATGAAAACTTTTTGTTGTATTGTTATATTCTTACTTTCTTTACTTTATTTTACTTTTTCATCACCTGCAAATCAATTTATTGAGTTAGAGCTTCCCTGTAAGCGGTATTTGATGTTAATTTATTTTGACTTGTTGATAGTTATGGCGAAATATGTTTTCAATGGAAATCGTAGCTTTTTAAATGAGATTAGCAAATCACTCGGTATCATTGGTATATTCGCAATGAGCAGCTCCGTCCTGTTGCATGTGTTTAATAAAAAATATACATAATCCAGCCTAAATGCGTCCTCGTATGAGACGAATTACATGTATCGTCGCTCTATGCAGTTTGTTTTCTTTCAACTCGTGGTAAATATCAAATTCGAATTCGAAAATAAATTCCGAAAAATTCAAGTGCGCGAGCCTTGGATCCGAACCTACCACCCTTTAAATCACTTGTAGGGTTTGAATTCTTTAAAAGCATGGTCTTAATGGAATGTTCATATTCAATAATTCAATTCATCATAAAGTTATATAATTGTTTTGAAGCAGACTTAAATAATAAAGTCATTTATTTTTTGTAGAGATGTTTTGCAAAGTCGTGGTACATTATTTTGTTCTATAACCAATAGTCTTCGCAGCGCACGCGATGTAAGAGTTTTTTGGTATTTATTTTACACCTTGGGTTACAGTATTGGAGTAAGTATAGATTCCTAAGTTAATATGTTGACCTCGAAAAAAATCATTCACGCTACAATGATGGATGGCTAAGTGGCTAGTCTAAATACTGCCGTAAGCTAGAAGATATATAGACATAAAATTGGTTTGAATAATTTTCAAACCACGGTCAAAGAAAGCGTAAAAAGGAACTGCCTGATCAATTTGTTTTCGTTCCACGCATCCACTATTTTAATTTCAATTCTTTTTTACGACTAAAAATTAAAAATGAACGTGGAACTATACGTAAAACGGAAAACACAGCAGTGTCTCGTGTCATCCAGTAGAGATTTTTTGACAGCCGCGTATCTTAGGGAATAAGGGCTAATTTACTAACAAAATATAAGACACTATCGCCTTAACGACTTTAGTGAAGGAGTAATATAAAGTACCTATTTTGCTTGCGAAAAAGCGATAGATGTATGAAAGTCTACGGCGCTTCAGTCTTTCTTGAACAAAAGCAGATACCATTTTAATAAAACGCGTAAGATGTATGAAATATTGCGGCGCTTACTGTAATTCGAGTTGATAAAATTTGTATGGGATAAGGATTTTTTTCGTTTTTTTATATGTTACACGAATTTTTTCGACATTTTCTCACCGTATTAACCTTCTCTAAACTTAAACGAACAGTTTAAAAAAAGAATTAGCCAAATCGGTCCAGCCGTTGTTGAGTTATGCGCTTACCAACACATTTTGCGACTTATTTTTATATATAAGAAGAAGATTATGTACAGTCGCATTCATACTCGTAGTACAATAATTTTGGATTTTTTTGAAGATAGCATTTATCTATACGACTTACAAAAATGATTCAAATTGCCCCCATGACACGAATGCCACAAACAGTCACCTCACCTACCGCACCCGCCGCACCTACCCGTGTTCTAATGTAAAATTATTTGTTTTTTTCTTCCTGCCCATTTCCTGCCACCTGATTTATGACATGGACCGACTTTATAAAGTAAATGGGATATTATGTTTTTATTCCACAAAAACAAAACAATAAAGAAGAAATAATAATAATAAATATAACTAACTTAAAAACTAAACTAAATTTAAAAAGGGCACCCCCGAGGCATGGTCCCAAAGACGCTGGCAGCGTTTCCTCGCTGTATCGCAATGCTGATGCGTTGAGCGAGGAAACTGCCAGCTCTTCGGTCTCCAGTTGTATCAGCCAGGCGCTTGGAGAGCTCTTTTAAAAGATTGGTGGCGCTGGGACCCCACGGGCCTAAAGTCTCGACCCCGAATGGTACGAAAACGTATTCAGGGCCGAGACCTCGGTATTTTGCGCTCTTTAATCTTTCGGCCGCTTCAGCTGCCGCTCCTGCTTCTGTAGAAGTACCGTGGAGGTGGGACGGTGCCAGTGTATCGACACAGGTTGCATCCCACACCAACACTCGTCCCTGCTTCCACGGAATTAATGACATTCCATCCGGTCTCTTGCCATCATCTCTGATTATACCTGACGGTTCTAGAACCGCAGGCATGTTGATGGTGGCAAGAGAGCGACGGATAATGTCATTTAGAGCGGCATGTCTGGAAAAGCGGCCAGCGCTCTTCTGACAAGAAAGCCCGTGGTGTCCCAGCGCATCAACATGGCTACCGCAAGGGCATCTGTGCGGTATACAAACAGGAACTCCAAGTCGCAGGCAGGTGGCAACCCTTAGTGTTTCGGGCTCCAAGAACGTGCCGGTGTTGGCTGATGGGAAAGCCTGTAGCCAAAAGCCAGCCTCCACAGTACCCGCTGCCAAAATTCTGGCACGTTCTGAGCCCATGCTGCGACACAAAAGGGTATCAAATGTCAATTTAGAAAAAATGTCATCCCAGGCCCTTTGAGTTTTAGTATTGTCAGGTAGATCTTTACCCGGGCAAGCAGCGGACCAAGCTATTTTGGCCTCCGACAAGCCTGCTGTCTCGTAGTTTAAAGAGCAAGCCCTTAGAATTTTACCTATGAGAGCAGCAGAGCCGTGGGCGGAGGACAAAAAAGCTGGAGCGGATACAGATGTAATTTTGCGTATCCCTAACCCACCAAAGCGAATGGGAAGGGATGCTTGAATCCAAGAATCTTCGCCGAGTTGAATATTCAAAATAGCTTCCAGACTTGCTTTGATTAGATCATCCATTCCGGTGAGTTCATTTTGGAATTTAGTGAATGGACAACAGCGAAGTACATATGTGAATTTGGGAACGAAAAGGCAAAATTTTAAAATTGTTAGTGCGAAATGAAGGCTAATTTCGAGAAGGCGACTTTCATAGTTTTTGAATTTAGATATAGATTCTGAAATAAAGCTTTTAAAAGATTCCTCAAAAATAGGGAATCCTAGGAGGCTAAGAGAGTTTCTGTCAACTATTTTTATGTTTGGGGTCAAAGTTTCAAATTTTGTTTTTAAATAATGGATATAAGTTTCCTATTGTGGCTTACTGCGTCGGAATGTAAGAGTAAGCATATTATGATTTGAATGTAGACCAGAAACACTATTCTGGTGGCCTGGTATTTTCACACTGTCTTTTTATGCAACGTTTAATAATTTAAACCTAAGCTGGTTCCATTATTAGGTTTAATACAACACTTATCAGAAAATTAAACGGTACTTTAATCTTATAATGGCTCGGTACCGGAAACGCTGTTGTAGAGAAAAATATTACTAACTTGTATTATTTTCAATTAAATAGATGGGTATGGAAGAGACTGAAATAATCGGTGAATGAATGTACCTATTTAATCTCAAGGCTCGACACCAAAAATAATACTAAGTAAGTGCATAATCGTATACCAACTACTACTTACCACAGGCAGAACATAACCCTCGCAGTAGTCCACATGGTCCCCCATGAGGTTGACGCGGCCCGGCGCGGCCGCAGCGACGGTGGCGCCGCGCCCGAACGCGGCGGCAAACTCGTCGCGAGCCTTGCGCAGGAGTGCTGCCTCGCCGGCCGGTACCGCGTCCGTCAGTGCTGGCATCTAGCGGGAGACACCAGTAAACTTTGAAATGTGGTTGGGTTGTGAATTGAGGTTTGGGGAGAATTGTCAATTTTTACCAGCTGGGCAGAAATATACTTAATAAGAAATACAAACATTTGTTTAATGCCAAATCAAATATTGTTACCCACCACGGCTGAAATAACTTTAAAAAATACGCTTTGTGCCAAGTTTCTTGCGATTAGTGTGGTGTCGGGTTTAGGATAACACCTCTCCATTTCTTCAGTGGATGTCGTAAGAGGCGACTAAGGATAACTAGTTTTAAGTACGCATTAAGAGGAAATGGAGCGGTCACATTTTGTATGGAAACGTAGTCCCCTGATTCCTCGCTGGATATTACCCGTAGAACAATGATTTTTTACATCAACAATCTAATGATATATTAGCGTGTTCCTATGTTTTCCTTTTTTTCTTTATTGAATTATTAAAGGAGATATTAACCTTCAAAAACATGAAAAATTGGCAAGTTTTTTCCGTTGTGTTCAAACCTCTAGAAACCAATTTTAACACAATTATATGAAAATATAAGAACATAGAAACACAGTTATGGCATTTCTTAAACATTTAATGAAAAAACATATTTAATCGGTTAAGTTTTGGAGAAGAAATCAGGGGACTACGAAACGTTGTTTTTGAATAATTTTCATAGGTATTTTCGGTCCGAGCTGTAGTTGTTCTTATCGCACTCGACCACAGAATAGATAATAGTACAAGACTCGACGTCGTCTGGGCAGGTCACGGCGCGACAGCAATAGATTTAGCAAATACCTATTTTTCAATTCCTTCGACCGGCATATTTCCTCTTAAGCGACAGACTAGCATCCTGCCACTATTATACCTATGAACTTAAATCCTAAAAAAACATGCTAGAAGTGGCTGCGGAACGTCATAGTCTACTTAGTCATAGTCTGGATTGTGTAACGTTTCGTATGCTCTGCCTACCCTATTTAGGAATACAGGCGTCATGTATGTATGTATGTAATTTTGCCTCCATGGATGCTAACACGACGTAAGTATAATAGAAGGCTATCTAGTGCAATAATCATAAGAATACTCACTAAAGAAACTTGATAAACTATCAATTAATCTTCTCTTAATTCCTTTAAAGATACTACGAACGCTGTCGGTGCAATTGACAACTATAAATGTAACGTGTAAAGTCGTAAAATTTATGCTCGACATAAAATAAATGTATTTGTTATTAACTCAAACTACGGAATTTCAGAATTGGGTAAATCTGTTAGCTGCTTTTTTTGTTCTTTTTCACAGGAAGTATTCGCAATGTCCACGATGATACTCAATACTTATTAATTAATAGCCATTGACATACAATTGTACAGTCAAGGAAGTTAATAACTGTGCCATTTTGTACCTTTTCACAAAAAATGTCATTGTGACATACCATACTTCATACAAATCAAAGCAATATGAAACTCACTATGAAAAGGTTCAAAGTGGCACAGGTATCAATTTTCTTGACTGTACGTCAATGTTAATACGTTAATACTTAGCTTTATCTGTATTTACGAGGTGAAGGATTTCAATAAAAAATATATTCAAAAGTGCAAAAAAGTAGGTAGAAAAAGTAAGCGACAACAATCTTTACAAGTTTTGTAATATGAGAATAACCTAGCCGAAACAGGAAACGGTAAAATACAAAATATACAGCCAACATAGGTGTCGCTAATTTTAAAGATGTTCAAGCTTATGATGATAAGAATAAAGAATGATAATTGTGAATATTAAAACACTCTAGAAACATTATCGCTAACATAAAATAATATGTCTCTAATTTACTAGCATCTTCTGACCTTTTATGTTGATAAACTAATAAAATACTTATCTATTTGACTTTGACTCTGTTATGTAAGAAATAGGTATGTTTCCTTATAGAAGTACCTATCTTTTAATATACATATAGGAATATTCAAATGAATACATAATTATATCCTTCCTTACTAATATTATCCTTACTTCCTTACTAATATTATAAGTCGGAAAGTGAGTTTGTTTGTTCCGCTTTCACGCCGTAACTACTGAACCGATTGCTTTGAAATTTTGCAGACGTAAAGGTAGAAGTCCGGATTAAATAATAGAGTACTTTTATCCCAAAAAAATGATGTTCCCGCGGGAATGTTCGCTTTATACCGCAATACTCCGAATACCGAATTCCACGCGGGCGAAGCCGCGGGCGGAAAGCTAGTCTAATATAGGTATAATACATGAATAAATACATCATGCATGTGTTCCCAAATGCAGCAAGCAGAGCCCCGAAACGTTACACAGACAAAACCATGACTAAGCATTCCACGTTTTTCAGCCATTTTGAGTTTATACTTATTTAAGTTTTACGTTAGTTCAATAAAAGAGGTATAGTGATCATGTTACTAAACTGTCGAGGTCACCTAAAATATACTATAACCTATTTCCTTAGTCGCCTCTTCGCAAAGTGATACTCTAAACCCGACCCTACATGTGCCGCAGGCACAACCTTTTTTGACGTGTTTTTATACTTTTTATTCTATTTCTGTAATTTACTTTTAATTATTTGAATTTTATGTTTAGAATAGTCTTTTTATACATTTTGTTTTTAGTCTGAATAAAATGGTGATCAAAGTCAGTCGTTTCACTTAATACTTAGAACCAGATTTCATAGTCATACAGTCCATAGATCCCAGTCTCGCTTATACTACACGAGTGAAGTACTATAACAGGAATAAACTGAGTAACTATTCATACAAATACAACCAAAAACTGGTTGTAATATAAATAACCAAATTAAACGTTATCGGTCGCATGTCGTCAAATAACAAAGTTTATTGCGCTGTGAAGGAGATAATGAATTGTCAAAATTAAACTTTGTAGTTTGCGAATTTTAGCTGAATTTTAATTTAACGGAAAACACTTACATACATAAATACATACATATTCTCACACCTGTATTCCCAAGAGGGGTAGGCATAGGCAGAGCACGTAAATTCAAAAATCCAGTGCCACGTTTAGCAAATTCAGGGTAACCAGATGGTTAAACGTGATATTGCAGTGACAGGTTGCTACCCCATCGCCCACAATACACTAACCCTTTCCCAGAGTCGACTCTTACGACACCCACGGGAATAAAGGGGGAGGTGCCATTCTAGCCCGGCACCACACGGGTTAAATACTTAGTTGATTAATTCAGTCCTAAAGGCAAGCAAGTCAGTACTAGTACTAGAGTAGGTACAGGAAGATATCGGATAATCTAGTCTAGCTATTTCCCAGTATTCTTTAGCGTAACAAACTAAACTTGTCGATGAGCTCGACGTCGACGTGTCAAAATTTACAGTCAAACTTTAACGAATTTGCAGCTAGCGTAGCACCCTAGCGCCACCTATCGTCAAATAGCCGAACTTCTACTACAAACGACATGGCGTACCTAACTATCAAGGTACCTGCACATTTTATGTTTAGTACAATAAAGAGATAATTTAATTGTTACAATCCACTGAACATGTGGTGTTATTCTCTAAAATAACATACTCTTTTGGAAAAGACTCCAATAGAGAGATCTCTCTCCAGGCATGTGTTACGCCTGGGAACCGAAGTTCACAGAGAGCAAGTTGGAAGTTTTGTTTATGCAACCGATCATCGAAACTTAGTTAGCGCGATGTGGGATCGTTTAGTTCCGCTATTCGACGAATGTGGCGCTGGGGCGCTACATGTTTAATTAGTTTTACGTCGAAAACACAACTGGTGTACCGGCGCATTTGGCTATATCAATATTAACATACCGGCTTAAACTTACTCAGTGCATCTAATCAATCATCAATTAATGACAGAATTATATTATTATATTATCATTATTATAATTATTTTATATGTATGTGAATCAACGATTTCGTAGGGATCTAAGAACTATCCAATACTCCAAAAAATTTAACACATACATACATATACTCACGCCTGTATTCCCAAGAGGGGTAGGCAGAGCACGTGAATTCGAAAATCCAGTGCCACGTTTAGCAATTTCAGGGTAACCAGATGGAAAAAATTTAACACTTCCTCCCTTATTGAGTGGTAAGTAGGTATAATAATTTTACTGATGCCTGATCTGAAATTGGAACGGCGGACGAAAAAGGATTAAAGTCAAAGCTTCAGTAATGAATTTGAAGTGCCGATCTCATTTTCTCTGAGCATCAGGCCGAGCTGGGTACTACTTGAAGTTAATACCAAATACCGTTTTCTGAACGTTACGAAATTTTAATAATCGAGAATTAATATTAGAATCTTTTTAGAATTTTGTATTCGAGTTTTAAAATTATTGTTTAACATCCAAAACTCCATTGTAAACATTCATAATTTGTCATACAAACATTCGCAATAAATCACGTACCTATTACCCATACAGGCTTCATAGTCAGAACTATAATCATGTAATAATTATTCTAGTTTTTATTAACGATTACTATGCTTTTGTCTAACGCAATTTGCATCACTTTGGCGCTCGCTAACACTTTCTTGCACCATTAGTTACTCTATTCTAGTAGCATTTGACAGTAGGCGAAGGCAAGTGCCATAGCCAATAGCCATAACGATGCTAATGTGAGCCAATGCCACAATGACGGCACCGAGTCAGACCCCTCAAAAAGTAAGTTGACGTGTCCCACGACTATGCCATATGAAAAGTGGAGGGAAAGTAGGTAGGTACGTTGAATACTGAAAGATCATTTATTTTAGTTGAAAAAAAAAACGCATTCATTGATTTTTAAATAATTAAAATGGTAAAAAATCGCAATTAATCGGCATTATCATCATTTCAAAGTCAGGAGCCATGTTGAGAAGGGAAAGGAAAGTGAAATCACACAATTTGGTGTCCTGGTTGCTTTTTAAACCGGCATCCTCGTTAAGTATCCAACTGGTTTCACAAAGCAGTTATCAGCAGAAACTGAGACAGTTTCCATAGAATTCTTCGCGTTAATACGCAAACGAAATCGACGCGTCTATTGACCGACTTTATAACACTAGACGCTCAGTACAAAAAGTACGAAAAAGTACTATAAAAATATTTATTTATTGTTTCGTGCCTGCGCGGATTATGGAAACCACTTGAGTAAATAAACGTACCTATTTACGTAACACTTAAATACAATAAGTGTAACAGGCACGAAAATCCACGTTCCAAATACCCATTTGCAGGATAACTTTTGTTTTATAAAATACGAGTGAAATGGTGAAGTTAATTTATTGAAGTGTTTCATTAAAATCTTGATCAATTAGAAACATCGACATCAAAGGTGCGTCAACAAGTTTAATAATATTAATGTAGGTACCTATCTAGACAATGTTTCAAGTAAGTAACTACTAGTAAATATTTAGAGAATAATATTTACAGACTGGGTTACAAATACTTTTATCCATTCCAGTTAGTGTGGTCTCGGGTTTAAAATAACACCTCTCCAATTCTTCCGTGGAGGTCGTGAAAGGCGACTAACGATTTATATTTAAGGCACTATAGCCTCTTAACTTGAAATCTAAAAATTAGGCTAGAAGTGGCTACGGAACGTGTCATATACCTATTATCATGGTTATATCTAAGTCTATTTGAGAATACAGGCATGATGCGTGTAGGTATGCAGTTTAGTTAGTCCGTCAGTTAATGTAAAATATGGGAAACATATATATTTTTTCATTTAATGATTAAAAATCAACAAACATTCGGAGCGTGGGGCATATAATACGACGCCTTGTCACGCCTTGGTGGGTCCACTGTATCATCGTAATTTTTGGATTGTAATGTCTAATAAAATAAACTATAATTAATGTAAAATAAAAAACGTCATCACGCCTGTATTCACAAACGGGGTAGGCAGAGCACTCAAAACGCTACATCAACAAAAACATGACTACTTACTCCTATATTTTACATTTTTTAGGATTTACGTTGGGAGGTTTTATAGTAACAGGTTGCTAGCCTGTCGCCTAAAGTGCACTCACAACCTATTTCCTTATCGCCTCTTACGACATCCACGGAACAAATGGAGAGGTTTCACTCTAAACCCTACACCACAGGGCATAATATATTTACTTACTTTTTTTTATTATCTAACTGACGGATTTAAATGTCTTTGTTATTTTTTATGTTTTTTTGCCTACACGTTAGTCGCTAGGCAAGGCAAAATCGAGTCAACTATAGTGGTCAGCAATAAATTTGGCAAGATTTTAAACAGTGGGGAAATTTCGCGCATTGTTTGTTTTCAGGTAAAACCAATACCAATTAAACCGGTAGGTAACACGTATTAAATACACTATTTTTATGCTCCAAATAATACGCCGTGTGTGCATATTTACTGAATACGAACACAAACAAGCACCGCCCCTACTATAACACGGTCATTCACTCTAATGTTGTACAATAACTCGAACAGGGTACGTACCTTTTCGACGTAAATTCCTGGGGATTTAACACAGAATTGTGAAGAAAATAAGAAGGTAGAACGGTAAACTTGCTCTTCACTCCGTCATTGAAGCAAGACTGGCGGTCGCGTTGTAATGAATGAGTTTACGCGTTAAGGGGAATTACTTACCTATGTGCGTTATTTTTTATGTTTCCTCCACACTACTCGCGAAGTTAAATGAAGATAGTGTAGAGAGCCTCGGGCGACTTCCATCCTGTCGTTTTGTGCCCGAATCAAAGGTCTTGAAAGGGCTCATCGCGAAATTGTACGAGTGTGTAGCGTCGCTTCTGACTAAGGCAAGTGTCTAGAGCATCGTTTCTTAACCTCGGGTCGCGACTCAAATTTGGGTCACGGGCCATATCGAGATGGGTCGCAGGACCCGCAGCATGTTCTGAAAAACAAACAGCAATCACTGCATTTAATTTGACTTCAATGTTTGATTGGGTCGCGAGCTTCTAATATTTTTGAATTTTGGGTCGCCAGGCAAAAAAGTTAAGCCACTGGTCTAGAGCTAGGGTACATCGCCGAGGAACTTCGCAAGTATAGTGTAAAAGAGGTAGAGGCAAGTAGGAGGTATACTATCGCACGCATTTCGACTTACGCGTTGTCATGCTAGCACGTCTAGACACACAGAAGCCTATGCTGTACCTAATGCTTCCTGTGACAGTAATTACAGCAGGTAAGTTGGTGCTTGCTCTCTGGACGAAGTTTTACCACTTCCAAAAATAAATCACCCGTGGTCCGATTTTCTTCAAGATCTTTCAAATTATGAATGACTACGCTTCACCAATTAAGGTTTCGAATTTAGAGTTACACCTCTTCATTTCTCAGAATGTCGTAAACGACAACGAAGGAAATATTTTTTTTTAGGTGTTATGTAGACGATGGACTAGCAACCTAATCACTGGTATTTACGTTTACGCGGGACTTAATCACGGTATTTTTTAATTACCTCTCGACGTTTCGGCCGCGTTACAGCGACCGTGGTCACG
>BHDV01010056.1:33824-58160 GCA_005406045.1 Adoxophyes honmai
GAGGTAATTAAAAAATACCGTGATTAAGTCCCGCGTAAACGTAAATATGTGTGAGAATCACGAAAGTTTAAAACAGTATTTAATCACTGGTAATTTAAAACCAAAAGTGGTTGGAAACTTATACATATAGTCAAGGGTTAATTTATGTAAGGTTTCGTGTGCTCTGCCTACCCCCGCTATGAATAACACTATGGTATTACATCTGATGATATTCTTCTTCACTCCTTTCATTAAAAAAAATATACCTACCCATTTAATAAGTGGGTAGTAGACGTAGTAGTGAATCCATCACGCTTGCTCAGCAAACAGAGCTGTCGAGTGTAACTCACGGAGTAACTTGTCCTTAACAGTTTTATCAACCAACGGTTTATTGTTTATAGCCCCTCGCGGTTGATCTCCGATAATGCTGAGCTCTTTACAAACACGCTGATACTGTTCGGGTTTATCAAATCATGGTCAGAGGTCATTGCGCTACGTATGAGAACCATGCGAGTAGGTATCTACCTAGGTACATTGTTATGTCATAAAGTTTTTAACCTATTTAAGACGGAAGTTAGTTAAAATGTAGGTTAATAATTTCAAGGGCAATGTTGTGTCTCGCCCAGGCAATTTTATTTCATGTTTTTCAAGAACTTCGAGACTACACTGTGACTACTGTGAGTCACTTATTAATTGAGTTCATCTTTTATTTGGGAATACAAGGAGCTGCGTTGCCAACTCCAAAGTTCTTGAAAAAATATTTAGTGAACTATGGTTAATTTTTGATATTTTTAATTCATTCATTATTATTTGATTATGTAATTAGTTTTTAATGTGTTCGTCGGAAACGGATGTTCATGAGTATGGACACTAAATGGTAGCGAAGCGCGCGAGAGTCTGTGATTGGCTGATATGGGGCCAATGTCATTGCTGACGTCACGTCAGCGAACTTCACTCCGTGAGTCCGTGCGCTAGGATAGAGTCTCGAGACGACCAGAGCTGGACACACTTCTCTTTGGGATTCGTCAGCGACTGGTCGCACCGGGAAACTGTCCGCGCTACTGTGATTTCTTTTGTAACGGTTACCTGATTTAAATGAAACGGTTCGTACCTACCTACTGTAACGGTTGTCTCATTACTCGATCTCCCAAAGAACGCCCACGTGATGTCTGACGAGAGAGCCGATCCTGACCTATCTCCGACATGTTTACAGTGTAGTTTATCAAGTCATAGTGATATATTTTCTGTGGGAAATGATGAGGTTGTATTCTATAAACGTTGTTATGGGCCATTAATTTAATACACTATTCGGAATTAAACTTGGCACGATTGTAGAGATAGAGAGCAAGATCGCGCAGCGCTTTTTCCATGTAATCTCTCTGTGAAATCGTGCCAAGATCGAATGCCGAATAGTATACCATGCCGACGAAACATAGCGAATCAGACCGTAATAAATTATCTTCTCTTTCGATTCTTGCCTCTGGAATAATACTGCACCTTGGGTCAACGATGACTTTCGTCGGCAAATTCGTTGGTGAAACATTGCCCTTTATACATTGAACTGTATCATACCAGAATTTCAAGTAAACACAAGGACGTCGAACCCAGCCCTGGGTTTTGAACATAGAAGTCGGCTTTCATTAACAGGCGAGGCTGTATGGGCATGTTTTCTTTTGCCTTTATTAAAAAAAAGTCGTTTCCGTCATTCGTCATCCCGTCAATGTCAGACAAGACTTAGCTGTATGGCTTTTAGCCTTTGCCTTTTCCAAAGGAAAGAATAGAAAAAACAACAACCCGTCAACCGTCAATGTCAGATTGTCAGATCCATTGTTGTTCCTACTAAAAATAATTATATTCCCGAAGTTTAAGCAGTTTTAAATATTAATAATGTCTTTTACGAAAAAAGATGTCGTTCTGTCGGACGACCGGCCAAAATCTTTACTTTTACAGAAACACTCCGACTACTTAGCAGGTTATGGCTTAAACAAAGATGACTTTGAATATTGCATGACTGAGTATCTTCGCATGTCCGGAATATACTGGACTGTTACTGCAATGGAACTTATGGGACAGACCTCCAGGTACCTTTATTTCATCATTATTACAAGTTCAATTTAAAAGCAAGTTGACCAACTTTTGCAAACGATAATGTCTATCAAAACTTGCAGCAAATCATTCATTTTCTTTGCTTCACATAAGCCTAATGTTATGAGTTTGGTGAATATCCTCTCGTGTATTTAGTAGCAGATCCATATAAATACATAGACATAGAACAAATCTGCTACTCCACTTACAAGAGGTTAAAGGTGGCAATCAAGTGAATTTGTTGAAAAGTTATCCTAATCCTCCTGAAACATATGACTTAAATATTATGTTGCTGTTATTCTGTAAAAGACATAGTTTCATAAAGGAGTAAGCTAGTGCGAAAGTAGACATAGTGACTAGGATAGAAAAAAAGTATGCTTTGTTTGTTTGGTCAGAGGATGGATGAAAGAAGATTTACTAACTGATTTATGTGGGGAGGGGTAGTCTTAGACGGATGTTCCATGACCAAGTCAGGGATGCTTAAGAAACCAATGAGTATACATGAAGAGATAAATGAATGTGAATGAAGCAAAAGAGCATGTTGATGAGTAGTCTTTGCCTACCTCTTTGGGAAAGAGTTATTCACATGTTACATTATTTCCATGATTTCCTGCTTTCAGAATGCCCAAGGACGAAATAATAGAGTTTATAACGTCTTGCCAGGACAGCGAGAGTGGAGGCCTCTCTGCAAGCATAGGACATGACCCTCACATGCTCTACACATTAAGTGCAGTGCAGGTATGCAATATATTTAGTGCCTAAAAAAATGGTCAGCGATGTACTCATAAATGCCTTTATTCTTTAATGGCCCCTTTTTTTGGGTCCTGAAACTTTCCATTTGATTAGCCAATAAAAGTTTGCTGATTGGTATTTTTTTGAAATTAGAAGGCCTATGGTCAGTTTTGTTATGTTGTAAATTCGGTATTTATCTCAAAACGTCAAAACTTTGCAGATAATGCAAAAAACTGTGGTTTTGGTGTAAGAAACTGCATTGTTATTATTTTTTTTTTTTCAGATACTAGCTTTATATGATAGATTGGATGCTATTGATGTTGAAGGTGTGGTCAGATTTGTCAAGTCCATGCAACAAGAGGATGGCAGCTTTTTTGGTAAACTATTTATATAGTCACTAAAATAAAAGTACTGTATTGTTTTGCCTTCGGTCTGGCATAAGAGATAAGTTATTGGTATGGTCTTTCTGCTACATGTCACTACTTTCTTTGTCCTCTTTTGTCTTTGAACCTAAAATTATGCTAAAGATGGTTGATTGATGCGAAGTAGTGAAGCTCTGCCTACCCCAGGAATACACGCGTGATCTTTATGTATGTATGCATTTAAAACCACAATTTTGTGTCACCAACCAATTTTATGATGCAAATCCACGGAATGGTTAGCATACTTATACTGATTTTTTTATAAATCTTACAGAGTAAGAGAAAAAGTAACAAAAATCTAGATGAAATTGGAACATTTTGTTAATCAATTTTGTGGATAAATGTATATAAATAGTAAATAGCTTTAATGTCTGTTTCAGGTGACAAATGGGGAGAGGTAGACACCCGATTCTCGTTCTGTGCTGTCATGTGCCTGTCTCTGTTGCATCGGCTCGATGCCGTTAATGTGAACAAAGCTGTCGAGTTTGTACTGAGCTGTATGAACTTCGATGGAGGATTCGGATCCAAACCTGGCTCAGAGAGTCATGCAGGTATACTCTTATTTTGAAATATGATTTTATTGTCTTGATAACGTAAGTCATTTTTTATCTAGATGTTTGGGATGACGAAAGGAAAAATGGTGGTTGTTTTGACGCCATGAATGCTGAAATTTAGATCATCCAGGTAGCAAAGTATTGCTTGATGAAAAAATAGAAAAAAACTTTTTTCTATTAAATTTATTCATTTACTTATGGGATAAAAGTCCACCTTAGTACGTACCTCCTCATCTTGCTTGCAATTTTTTTGTATTTTGTGTGTTTGTCGGTTGTGATATTCGCAATCAATGAAGAAGCGCGCATAGCGCACCTGCTGCGAAAGCGCTTCTTTCGTACCATCACGCCACCGCGCCGCCCCGCGCCGCTTGCACTGTCAGTGCGGGAGCTTAGCGTTTACTTACCTACTTAAACCCTCAATTATTTGTAATTGTAACCTTTTGTACCCAATGTTTTAGGTCTAATCTACTGCTGTGTGGGTACTCTCTCCATCTGCCGTCGGCTAGACGCCTTGAAGGCGGACGAACTGGCCTGGTGGTTGTGCGAGCGACAGCTGCCCAGCGGTGGGCTCAACGGGCGCCCTGAGAAGCTGCCTGACCTCTGCTACTCCTGGTAGGCAGTTCTAGTGTAGATTAGCTCCCAAACTGCGCCTGCACTTGGTTGTTATCCATGCTGCAACAGCCAAATGCACATTCAACTAATTTGATACTTGTAACACTGAAGCTTTTCACAATGAGATTCATGTTGTTTTGAGTTGTAATTCTTGTGAAAAGGTTCAGAATTGCACACATATCAGATTGTTTGATTGTGCTAACTGCGACATTCATTCAGACTTTACTTTTTCTTTACAAGTACATACAGTCAAATCCACCCACCGCACCGCATAATGTTGTCACTATAAACCTAAAGTTTCTCTTTGTCAAGCAATGAAACCTCATTATGACGTTTACTCTAATAACACAAGACAAAGCCTGCATGCTGCAACTGTACCATATTAAATGAAGTTCCTTCAAAGAGTTGTGACTCCAAAAACTATGTACTAATAAAGAGGGTCTCTAATAAAACCCTCCTTTCTTTTCTTTGTTCTACTCCTAGAACATGTGCTTGTGCTGTTGTATACCTATAATACCTAAGACCTTATCATACTTGCGATTTGCGAGCGAGTTGAAAACAAAGCGAACGCGCAACGAGTATGCCGTGAGCGCGTAACGACTTTGCTGCAAGCGCGTAACGATCTTTCCTCGAGTGCGTAACGATTTCGCCGCGAACACCCAGCGAATTTGCCGCATCTAGAGCCCTAACTCTAGTCGCTAGCGGCAAACTCGCTGCGTTCCCGCCTCGTTTTCAACTCGTTCGCACACAAGTGTGACCAGACTCTAACATGGCTGCTATTTTTTAGGTGGGTAATGTCGTCACTGACAATGCTGAACCGAATACACTGGGTCGATAAGAAATCTCTAGAACAATTCATCCTAGCATGCCAAGACGCTGAAACAGGAGGCTTCAGTGACAGACCTGGGGACATCACGGACCCCTTCCACACCCTCTTTGGGCTCACAGGACTTTCTTTACTTGGCAACACCAGTATTAAACCTGTCAACCCTACGTATTGCTTGCCTCAAGAAACCATAGACAGGTTAAGGTTGGATCCCCAAGTTTTACATGTTTAGTTTTAAGCGAAAGACAAATATTTATTTATGCAAGCTTTACAATTATTGTGGGAAATATTAAATCATTTTGTTTTTTTATTTGTGGTTTTTCTTGAGAAGTCTTATTTGGCACTGTCATTTGTGATTCAATTAGTTTAATAGTCAATCTAATGAAAAATGACCCTTGCGGTGCGCTTAATCGAACGAAAATAAGATTAAAGATTTACTCATGGATCATGGAATACTCTTGTCTTTATTCGCGAGTAAATGAAATTTTCATATTATGAAAAAAGCTGGTAAGATTGACTTATTTCAATTATTTTCTTTCATTTCATTAAATCGTCCCTAAGTTTTATCCCCGACAAAAACAATGACCCGCTATAAGAACCATGCGAGAGCACGAGAGAACGCTTTTTATGTTTAAACCGAGAATAAACCCTAGCATCCAAAGGCCTTTGGTCACCAATTATTTTCATAATGAGTTTTTCCAAACCGTACCTATCCGTAGTCAAAATCAACAAAAATCTAAACATGTTTTCAATCAATGGAAAGTTGTTTAGTTTGGCAAAATATCTCGCAGCAGATTATCATTATCAGCTGACTGGCATTAAATTAAAAAAAAAAACATTGACATTAGTTGTCACTTTGAGTGAGGTGAGGTTGAGGTTAAAGTTGGGTTAAAGTTTTGAAAACAAAAACATTCGTGTTGCTGTAAGTTTTATTCTGAAATTCAACGAAAGAATGTCGCCACTGCATTACCTTCAATTGTTTATTTTTAGCATTTGCATCCACACGTTTACGATATTCATTTACTTATCCTACTATGGTGACATGTTTTTATCTAATAATGAAACAATCGAACCGGAATACGACTATATTATCGGTAAGTTTATGAATAATTATTAATACATATTAGCAATTCTGATACTACCGATTCTGATAGTACCGAACAAGTGAGTGAAACACTAAAGAAAATTTATTTTTAGTTGGATCTGGAACTGCCGGTTCTTTGATAGCTCATAGACTAGCAACGGAAACAAACTACACATTTGTGGTGCTTGAAGCAGGGGGACGAGGAAATGCCCTGTTTAACATCCCAGTGCTTGGGCCTTTACTACATGGCTCCGTGTATGACTGGCTGTATGAGACTGTGCCTCAAGACAATGCTTGCCTGGCTATGAAAAACAATGTAGGTATGTTTTATAATTATTATGAATTAACTTGAACTACTTGAAGCTTGGATACAATAGTGATGTAGCAACGTATTTTATTGACAAAAACAATTCACAGTATGAAAGTTTTATTTAGCATGAATGTGTTTAGTAATTTAATGTAGATATTTTAAATAAGACAGAATCATTGATTCTAATGGTAATAGAAGAAAATATATATTACAAAAATAATAAGTAAAATAAAGCACTTTTTAATCTGTTTATCATTTTTATTCATGTTGAATAAGATTTACACAGTTATACAATTTGTTGTAATTACTCAATTATTCGTATTTCAGAAATGCAAACTAACCCAAGGGAAAATAATTGGAGGCTCGTCAAAACTGAACAATATGGTCCATGTTCGAGGGAATATATCACATTATGTGGATTGGTTCCATGGAAAACATAGTGCAGAATACATAGAGAGGCAATTTGAGTTTATAGAAAACAATTTTTTGCACATTAATAATTTAATGTATGAGAGTGAGTTAGCTGATGCTGTGATAGAAGCTGCCGAAGAATTAGGGATTAAGATTAAAAGTGATAGAAGCCATTTTGAGAAAAGTAGACTAAGCCAAAGAAAAGGTGAAAGGTGGTCTATGTCTGACAATTTGAAGCCTGACAACATTGTCAGAAATGCTCTGGTAAGTAAAATTTTGGTCAAAAATAATGTAGCTTATGGTGTTCAAATTTCGAAATCCAGAAGAGAAATTGAATGCTATGCCAGAAAGGGTGTCATCATTTCAGCTGGGACTTACAATAGCCCTAAATTATTGCAACTGTCTGGAATAGGGCCAAGGAAATTACTTGAATCTTTAGGAATACCTGTCGTTAAAGATTTGCCCGTTGGCAACAATCTACAAGACCATATGACCACTGGCCTGGATTTATTGTTATTTGATCATTCATTAAAAGTAAATGCTTTGAATGTACTTAATGTAATCAATATTTTTGATTATTTTATAAATGGCCAGGGTGCTTTTACTTCACCTGGCTGTGAGGCTATAGGATTTATGTCAACGAAAAATGAATCCATACCTGATTTGCAATTCATGGTGTTGCCAGTGGGAATATCTTCAGACCGAGGTAGTCATCTTGGGAAAACTTTAAATATAAAGAATGATATCTGGATGAATTATTTTGAAGAATTGTTTGATACGCATGCTGCAACTATTTTGCCAATTGTTCTACATCCTAAAAGTAAAGGAAGAGTTTACATAAACAGTAAAAATCCTGACATGCCACCATTGATTGACCCAAAGTTCTTTTCAAATGAAGAAGACTTGCATGTACTTAGAAATGGGTTGAAGATGGTTCTAAACTTAGTTTCTACAAAAGCTATAAATGCGATAGGAGGATTTATAAACAGAATACCCTTTCCCGGATGTGAAAAACATGTTTTATTCTCTGATGTATATTTAGACTGTTATATTAGGCATTTAACACTTACCACCTATCACCCTGTAGGCACTTGCTCCATGGGGTTGCTAGCTGCAAATTCAGTGGTTGACACATCCTTTCAAGTGTTTGGAGTAAAGAGGTTGTATGTAGCAGATGGCTCAGTATTGCCATCCTTACCAAGTGGGAATATCAATGCGGCCATTGCTATGATGGCTAGTGTGTTTTTCGATGAAAATATAGGCAATATTAAAGGTAATATTGGTATTTGTTATGTTCCTACTATGTATGAATACGTTTATGATATTTGTGTTCATAAAATCTGTGATATTAAATGATACAACATTGATTTGTTTTACACTTTATTCGAAGTATTTTATGACACTTCTAACATGAAACATTAGATATTTTATGACATTTTGAGCCAAAACTTCAAAACACCTATTTCAATCTCATGCAAAATTTCCAACTACAAAAGTAATTACAACATCAAGTCCCTCAGCTGGCTTACATTCATATAGAATTATAAAATATTAATTTTATTGTTTCACAATTTACTAATTGACTAAAGAAAATAAACATACACATACCTATTGCGATGACTAGACAATTATTTACTAGGTACCTACATACAAAATTTGCAAATGCTACTTCTACATTTTGCAGGATAATTTTATTACGCTTTATACGCCGAAATGAGTATCTTTTCGCACAACTACGCATAATACACACGGTTACAATAAATGACGCAATTTAGACTAGGTAGGTAACTACTTAATACTGAATTTATGATGTGTAATAATATTCATGCGCACAATCAGTGGGCAACTGTTCCTCGCTCTCTCCGTGTTACTTGAAAATAGAAGGGAAAATATGAATTTTTGAACTGTCCCTATGTTATGAATATGGTATCGTATTTTATTGCACCGTAACGCCACCTATTGCCGAGTAATAAAACGTCATCTGTCAATTTCTACATCGCGCCAACGCGGTTTCGAAGATCAGTTGCTCAAATACAACATCCAACTTTCTCTCTGTTGACTACGGTCCCCAGGTGTAATATCTGCCTGGAGAGAGATCTCTTTATTGACTCACACACACCTATTGGAGATTGTGTTCTACAGCCGTTGCCTACGACTAATATTTGTTGACAAAGATTATATTTTACAACAAAATTTCATATGAAATTAACTATTTTATGTGAATAATAAAGTCGCCATGACAATGTACCTACTATTTTATATTATACTAGCTTTCCGCCCGCGGCTTCGCCCGCGTGGAATTCGGTTATATTGCGGTATAAAGCGAACATTCCCTCGGGAACATCAATTTTTTCCGGGATAAAAAGTACCCTATTATTTAATCCGTAGTTCTATCTTTACGTCTGCAAAATTTCAAAGCAATCTGTTCAGTAGTTACGGCGTGAAAGCGGAACAAACAAACAAACTAACAAACAAACAAACTCACTTTCCGATTTATAATATTATAAGGAATAAGGATAAGGATAAGGATTACCGTTAATTTTAAACTGTGGATTACGTACTTAAGGATACAATAGAATACTGTCCCGATGTCGTTAACAGCTGACTTTTCGAGGTATCTGTACCTACCTACAATAGGTTTGATCGAAAAGTCAGCTGTTAACGACATCGGGACAGTCAAAAAATTCATACCTTAAAGCCCGTCACAGACTACGCATATACGATAATATTTTATCTGCGTATAAATGCCATTTTTCCATATGTCGGTGTCAAAAGATACCTGACGGTAAATCTGCGCAGTGTGTGGTAACTCATTGAATTATATAGGGAGCGATATTGACAGATATATGTTCTGTAACAGATATCTTACCGTATCTGCTTAATGTGTGACGGGCTTTATTGAAATGTCGATGCGGCAAGAAGAAGGAAATAGATTTTTTTAACGAACAACGACTTTTCCTTCTGATAGGTACGTTGCTTACCAATCGTGCCTTTTTATTTTTTTAAATGTTCTCCGACAAAATTCACTACTTCTTAGATGGCTAATACTGTAGGCACTTACTTAACTTGCATTTTTATGCACATATTTATACATACGACAATTTTCCTACCATTATTAGGTGCAAAAACGCGTGGACGGAAGATATATCACTGCATGATACTCATAGTTTTATAAGTAGGTACATATCTCGTAATAAGTAGTGCCTTATTTTATTTACATTGCATATCCCAACGTGGGGGTAATTTGTGTTGGCGTTTGAAGAGGCGATTACCCTAAGTCAGGGATGGCGAACCAATGGCACGCGTGCCAACCTTGGCACGCAGCAAAATAGTTTAGGCATGCCAAATGATACAGTAGGTACAGACGAATCTATCTAGAATGTAGAACATCTAAATGAATCCTAGTAATTTAGAATTTTTAATAAATAGGTATACTTAACGTAATAGTCTTAATTCCCTCTAGTTTTAGTTATGTTCGATAATATTCAATAAACCTAAATTATTTGATGGCACGCCATAGCTTTTAATACCATTAGTTTCATAAAAAATGACACGTGTATCGGAAAAGGTTCGCCATCCCTGCCCTAAGTCGTTCGATGCATACTGTAAAAGGGTAAAGAACACGATTGTCTGCCGCTTTCGGCGAGCGAAAGCTGTCACAGCCCGAAAAGATGGCGGCGGTCAGCGGGGAATCACCGCTTTAGGTGAACGATTCAGTGTAATTGCCCCTTAAAGAATCTTAGTATAAGGTACCTGGGTCGAATATGGCCACGTTAAGGTTTGACACTAAATATAAAGCACTTGTATAATACTGGAAGTGACGAATCCCTATTTATTCGATAATGTGTTTATTTAGGTAATATATGGCAGGCACAAAAATATCTAGAATATAATAGGTCAGGGTTGGGAAGTAATTTTTTGAAAGTTGGGAAAATGGCCATATTTCCGACAGTGTATGTGAATATGGCCAGGTGATGGGCCATATTAACCGTATGAATTGATCATAGAAGTAATTTCTATACGTAAGGTGTAAGTCCTTTGTACACATACATAACCCCACGCTTGTATTCCTAAACGGGTTAGACAGTTCACAGAAAACTTTACATAGACTAATCTATGACTATAAAGACCTTTTGGGGCCACTTTCAAGTTTGGGCGTAAGGCTGGATATAAATGGTACAATACTAACAGGTTGCTAGCCCATCGACTACAATATAGCTTAACCCATTTCCTCAGTAACCTCTTGTGATATTCACAGACGAAATGGAGAGGTGTAATTCTAAACATCAGACCACACGTGACTTAGTGCGATACATTAAATTAATTAATTACATAAAATGGACAAAAAGACCAAAAAAAATATTTTTTTAACTAGTAATTAGTAACCTAGTTCCTCAGGTCTATTTTGATATGTATTGTGGAGTTATAATAATATTCTGTAAGGAGAAAAAAAGAAATAAAATTGAGAAAGACTGAAAACAAATATCTATATGATTAATATGGCCAGCTGCTGCCGAAACTCAAAATCCAATAAGATTAATATGGCCACTATGTGGCCATATTTGCAGTTGTACTCACATTTTAGTTAAAAGTTAAAAAACAAAAATATACAAAAGTAAGCTTGAAAAAAAAACATACCCATATAATTTGCGATTAGTAATGACAAAAATAGACTACATAGTTTTAGCTAAAAGTCAACAGAAACCAAAAAAACATTAAAACTTATGTGTGAATATTTGCATCCGTGACACGTGGTTTCTATCAACTGCCATTGCAGAAACATCGTTGCCGCAGGGAAGATGGTGGCGACACCTGAGCATTACTTACACTTACGTAACAGTGCATATAAACAAAGTTGTAGATCTCGCTATAGTTATGGCTGTGTAGGGGTATGGCCATATTTTTCGGCTGGCCATATTCGACCCAGGTACCTTATTTATTAAATTCGTTACCCCCTTTTCATGGATCCATTCTTGTATCCAGCCATTGAAGTTCATTACTATGTACCTACTTAATTGTGAAAGCACAGAAGGTGTTAGCAACAAATATCCATAAAATATACAATACAATACTTATTAGCAAACTTTGAGCACGACAACACGAATCAATCAACAAATTACAAATGTAAACATACTGAAATATTGCTACGATTTCTATTAATCTTGTAAATATACGTAATACTGTGACATTGTATACATTTGTGCTGAGCAAACCTTATAGCGCAGTATCTGCGTTTATAGTTATAATACTGGACGGATCAACTGACACCGAAGGCCTTAAGCGGGTATATTGCATCAATACCCACCTACAGAGCGGTTAACACATTTCTGCGGCAATGGAGTGATACAGGAGCCACCCACAGATTTGTAGTACAGGTGGAGGTTCCTGCGTGCCTCAATGTTTTACATTTACACTTTTCTGTTAGACAAGCACAATACAGACGCATAGCTATGGCTCATTCAGGATAAAATTAGAGTTAACGGTCAAATCAAATAGTAATACCGTTTGTATTGAGAACATTACAACAAACAGTAATAAGCGTTATTACAATAATAATTTCTGGTTTTACTTTTGGATTACTGAGAAAATATCAAATTCTGTCCGTTACAAGTTTAATGATATTCGAAATGGAGTACCTATAGCTTGCTAGCCTCACTCAACGTAGCTATCTATCTATCTCAGAGGTTCCCAAACTTTTTTACTCATAGACCCCTTCCAAACTTTTATTGGGTTTGGTGGACCCCCTGCTGCTACATTTGTATCAAATTCCTAAGTTTGCCAATTTTTCCCAGGACCAGCGTGGACCCCCGTCGAATCTCCCGTGGACCCCTGGGGGTCCACCTGGACCACTTTGGGAATCACTGATTCTATCTTATTGTTGACGTTTTCTAACGTCGCCCAGCGCGGCTAGTTCATTGCTTGCTTTCTTCAGGTCACACTCTGATCACTATTTATATCTGGGTTTATGTTTTTATTGGGCTTTTCACTCCTACACTACCCCATTGCCGCAGGAATCTATTGAATTAACGATATAACTATAGTAGCTATGACTAAATTCTAATTACAATAAATTGTACGTCATAATACTGAGCGGTAAAATTGTCATCTTCAATACTTTGCGTTGATTAATGCAAGTTTATTTATACATATCTATTATTTTTAACACCTTAGAAGTACGAAGTAAGTTAAAAATCACCATTGCGGTCAAAATAAAGGAGCTTATTTGTCTGCTGTACAGTCGGCCAAGAAATTGGTTTACCCACATAAGATCGATATTCATTTGAACCTCATGAAACAGCAAGGTCGATTTCCCCTTGCCATAATATTATGACAGTGACAATAGCTCCTTATCATTATTGTACCTACTTACGTCATGTCATGTGTCATGTCAACCTTGGTGATAATTTTAACTCACAGAAACTTGTCAAAAGTTGTAGGCAGACCACTTTCTTGCCCGTAGATCGATTTGTAAAAGCACAACAGAAACAAAAAAAAGTTTGAGAAGGGAACAGCCAAAAAATCTGAAATGTCACCATACCAAATGCTACATAATTTAGAATGCAAGTTTTAGCTAAACCACAAACATTTTTGAACATTTAGGTATCCAATACATAAGCGTGGATTAGGTCAAATTAGACTTATGACCTACGAGTATGACTATTAAAAACAATTGCTTGGCAGAGTTCAGATTTCCATATTTTGTAGCATTCGGAATAACTTTTCGTTTTAAAATGGCACCCGCTCGAGACGCAAAAAAATCCATCATTAGTAGATACTTACTTTTTACTTTACTGGTTTCCAAGCTTTTACAGCAAGTAGTTTAAAAAATACGCTATCAGATTTAGTTGCCTGGCAGGTAGATAAAAAACGTTCCGATGTTTGGTCTCCATAGTTTCCATGTAGAAACGAGTTCATTAAAATAACAGGAACTAAAGTTTTGGTGTTCATTACAGCCAATAAATATAGCTAATACTTGAACCTTAGACTCATATTTTCGTTATGCTATTTAATTTGAAACGTTTCAGAGTGGCACAAGTCTGTAAGTATCAAATTCTTGGACTGTCTGATTGATTAAGTCGGTAAAAAAAAGAATGGTAAAATAACTAACTCGATCAAAACACACGTAAAAAACTTATTGTTTCTAAACTCGTAACACATTTTAATCTAATTTAAGCCAACCCTTCGACATATTTCAATGTTAATAAAGGCTCTTAAGCTATAGTAAACAGATTCGATATGTTTGCACAACCCGTAGCGGCCTACGCTGATTAATCTACGACGTAGCGCCTCTACGCAGTTCGTAGCATCAGTAGAAGGGATAAACAAGGATAAACGTTGTCTTAAATTAGATATTAGTCTCTTAAGTATTAAGGTGACCCGAATTTAAGGCTTTATCAAAGTTACTGCGTCCTTTCGACCCTTGACAGGAATAGAGCTAAATTTTATGTTTGAAACACTCGCGCGGCGATTACGGCTAACGACTTTAAAAATAAATAAATATACACTCTGAATTATTGGTTCTACATATTATTGCTTAATATTAAAATAATCTGCTACACAACACTGAGCGATTAGATCCTCGGACATTTGAGCGCTACCTGAGTCATAGGAACACAGCAATCTAGACGCCAGTGTAGGCTATATTATTAATTTTCGTTAATTGATTATATGTATATGTACTATAGTAATCTTTGATTTAAAATCTACAATTTAAGTAAAATAGCACACACAAACAGACCACTAACCTGACACAACTATTTGGACGGCATTATGCATTTTTGAGCTTACCAATCTTACACTACAGTTAAAACTGTACTTACGCTACAATTGTGCTTTATTGCATTTACACAAGCGTAAACAAACTTTTAACGTTAACAAACATTAATATTAACAATACAAAATAAGGCCCAGTTTATTAAGGCCGAAAAAACTTTGCTTGACTAGAAGGCCAAATACTTCGACTTTGATATTCTAGACACGTAATACTTATAGGGACCTACTACAATTATTATTTACTAATTAAGGCTCAAATCCAATACAGTTAATACTTTAAACACCATACAAGAATTTTCTCAAAGGCACAAACATCAATTCTCAAGGAAACTTGAGTTCAAAAATTCAAACTCGTACATTTCATAATTTTAGACTGCTCGTAGGTATGTCACCAAAGCCAGGTAAAGTTTACAAGGTTGGCACCTTTTTAGCCGTATTTGGCAAACACGGCCTTATAAGTGCCAACATAGCCAACTTTTTAGTATTAAATACAGGGTTATTTGTAAATCACTGACACCCTCTTAACCCTAAATTCCTATCACATAAACAAACGTTTTTTGTTTTACGACTTTTTAAAATTGGTCAGTTTTTTTTTTCATACTAATAAATAATAATTAATAAATCCTTGTACAAAATTTTCGTACTCTGATTTTTACCACAACACGTACACAACAGGTACACACTAAAATACGCCGAATCTCGCATGACAAGGACATCACAAACTTTAAATGAGCCGCACGGCATGTTTGTAAGGGACAGCGAATGGGCGGCGGGAATGCGTACCTACAAGCCGGCACGCCGACAGTCAAAGGTACCGCCAGTGTTGCGGTACAGAGTATTGAATGAAACAGAGGGAGTCTCAAATTTTCAAAACGTTACTACTCGATAAATATTGAGTTATGACAAAAACCGTAAAACAAAAAACATTCGTTTAAGTGGTAGGAATACAGGGTTAAAAGGGTGTCAGTGATTTACAAATAACCCTGTATATTCACGTATTTTTCGTAACCAAGAAAAAACGTGGAGAAAGTAGATGGACAAAAAGGTTGTACGAAGTAAACACCATATTCGAGTACTTAGGTACTTTTTATGTGAAACATAAAAAGTACTTAGGTACTTTTTATGTGAAACATAAAATGGTTCATCTATAAATTAGAACTCTATTAATTTGATTTCTACTATTAGGTACGTTAGCTGAGTCTTTGCAAATATTTGAGAAGGCATGATTTTGATAAATCAATCAAAAAATCTCGTCATCACAAAGTTAAGCTTTGAAAGAATTAGGTAAATAGTAATTACTACTAAATAAATGTCTGTTACATACGCACAAAAATGAGCTTTAAGGTTGTTATTGCTTTTCAGGATTCCTTAGACGTTTCAAGTTTAAAGTCTTACTTTTCAACTTTTCGTAGTCATAACACCTAGTTACGAAACTATGATGATCTTCAAGATGTTTCAAAATTATTTTTATATGAAAAACTTCGTACACTTCCAGAAGAAAAGCCTTTGGCTCACTGATAATTGTGACCAACAGTAATCAGATTTAGCGCCGTAAATTTTTGACCTTGCATTTCAAAAAGTGACCAGCGTGGATCCGTCTTACTTGAAGACCAGAAAACATCAAAATTACAACGCGTCGGTTCATTCCAGGTATTAACACTAAAATCTTACTTGAAACACGAATCCAGATAGTTATCGAGCATGTCCAACTGCAAGTCGTCCCAATCCGTAGGGTTCAACAGGAGGGAAGTGAGATCGTCTTCGGGGATCAGCGGGGGAGGCGCCACGGGTTCCACTATCACGTTGGCGCCCACGTGGGGGTCCAACTGGATGTCTGGCAGAGGCTGGAGGGTGAACTCGGGCAGGTGCAAGCTCACGGTATGACCTAGGTCGGTTGTTATCGCTGAAAATACAAAAATATTTAAAATAGCGCGACTAATAGTTACTTAACTAACCTAACAGTCGCATACATAAAAGCTACACGCTCCTATAGCTAAGATATGATATATTTTAAGTTCAAAAAGTGGACTACTACACGGAAAACACTCCGACAGCATAGCACAAATGCTAATCCTAAACAAAATTAACGCAGATTAAATTCACAGCTGATCTTTTTAACAAAAAGTAGCATTCCTTACGTTCAACAACAGGAGGGTCCAAAATATTAGCGACAGCAGTCCGCTCCTCGGTTATCTTCGGTTCAGATTTGCTGTCCCCTTTCTTCTTCTTGTGTGGCCTGTTGGAAATGCGCTGCGTCCCTTTCAGGTGCGCCAAGTCAAGTTTCCAAAAACCGCCTTTACCAGGCTCCTGCTTCGACCGAGCGACTTTGACGAATACCTTGTTCAGAGATAAGTTGTGCCTTATTGAGTTCTGGAAATTGAATAAGGCCACATAAAACTAAATGTAGTACCAATTTAGTTAGTACTTCATTTTGAGACGCACCAAAAACTTAACGTTTAAAATGCATTACTAATTCAAAATTCAAAATTCGAAATTCAATACTTTATTTATGCAAATAGGCTCCTAAGAGCGCTTTTACACTTTTTTTTACCAGCGCTTCGGAAAGACCATCATTGCCAAGAAGAATGCGCCGCAAGAAACTTGGCAGAAAGTCATTTTTTGAAAACAAAGAATAATTAATTACAAAAAATTAATAAAATAATCTACATAATACCTATTAAGCGACTACAAGCTGAACTTTACAAACTAAATAGGTTCTCTAGGAAAATTTAGATCAAAGATTCCCCACAATGTCATACTTAATCAAAACTATGTAAAGTAGGCAACACCACAATAACACAGTAAGCTGGCGCCTCAGTATAGTTATCACCCCAGCGGCCCACTTCAAAAATAAATCCATTTTCCGCATATTACCAATTAGACCTAATCTTATCTGCCGATTTGCCGTTTATTAAATAAGGGGCTCCCGAACTGATACCAACTGGTTGATACCCGCAAATTCGTTAGTAATAATAACATTGATTTAGCAAAAATCGAATGCTGCTTTAGTGTAGCAAAAATACCGCGCAATAAGGTTTTCGGAACACTTCATTTTAGCCTAGGAACTAGTCCCCCTATTTCATAATTAGGTCATATGATCCCCACCTTTCTCGTGCTATAGTTCAATAGATACCTATTTAATAAAATACACAAGATCATTCTAATACATCAGGACATAAACATAACCGTCCGTTGATTTTGGCTTAGTTGTTACGATTACGTTCGATCCTGGGTTCGATTCTCGCGTGTTGTATACCTATGCATCGAATTGAATTACAGAATTTTGCAATCTTATATTGGATTTTGGATTACGTCTCGTACCTACTTATTTATACCAAACACGTTTTTTGAATGAGTACTTCGCAAATTCGCACGCTTGAAAGCCATGTTATCTTACTTCACCTGTGACCCAATCACGAAAAGATTTTTCAATTAGACCGTGGAGATTTAAAAATGAATCAAATTAGCTTCAAAGAGATATAAATAACACTCGACTCACCTGCCAAGTGGGATCCGCATTTCTGTAATACTTGAAATTCTCTTTGATCCACGCATAAATAGCCGAGAGCGTCATCTTGTCGTCGTTATACCTCATCGCCATACAGATCAGTGTGCTATACGAGTACGGCGGCTTCTTCTCACTGTTGGACTGATACTCCTCCCTGTTCTCCATGAAGTCCTTCTGACACTTTGCTATGGTTTGGTTAAACTTCTGCAACCTCGTGTTCTGAGGCTGCGTCTTCACCGGGGGATTGGGAGACACCGGGGGGATCGGGAACTGCGGTATCGCCATTATATTCGTTATGTTCTGCAGCCATGTTAGATTAGTCAAGTCCGTTTCTTGTTCTTCTTCGACTACTATCTTTTCAAGCTTCCGCTTCGGTTCAGGCGGTTTAGGCTCCTCAGGTTGAACGTATGTTTCTGGTTCGTAAACGTATTCTATCTCGACGGTGTGAGAGGATTCTGGGACGGTGTGGTCGACGGTGAAGAACCCTTGGTCGCCTGCGTCCCCGTACAGTTGGAGCACCGACGCATCCAGCATCTCGCCAGACGCCGGCGACAGGCTCGATGTTATATGCATGGCCACTTCACATCACTGGAACTGCGACAAAGAAAACCGATGAGTCACTGGCGATGAATCAGCGTATTGCACATCAATAAGTAATCACTAATCTGTTTGCTCTTGTTTACGAAGGAGTCTTCCGTAAGGAGCCTTTCTGCATGGCGAATCTGATTAGGAGTCAGCTATGAACTCCTCAAGTTAAGTCTCCTCAAAGTCCTCAAGCACTACTCAAGTAGCTTGATCTTATATAAAAACAAAAGATAACTCCACGCAATTGAATGAAATAAACGGACGAAGAGTTTGAAAACTTCTAACGGGCATTTGAAAAGTTGACGGGTAAAGATGGGAATTTAAATTGGTGTCGGCTAGTTAGGTCTCTGATGGCGACTTACGTAGGTGGTGGTCAATGGTGGTGCGATCGATACCGGTGACGTCGCGGCGGTCAGGGAACCGCGCGGGCCGGCGGCGCGTTGGCTTGTGTAGCGAGTGGCGGGCAGGTGCGCGCTCCCCATTGTGCCAACAGCGAACAGGTGTTCGCCGATCGATATTTTTCCGCTTTGTGGATTGGGGTGGCTCTATAGACTCGGTACAGCTTGCTAGTTCAATGACAACGCGTGTCGTCTTACTTCTTTCCAACCCCGTACAAATACTCATAGTCACCTCGCGCCCGGGGGGTATTGTCTAAGATTTTTAAGACTGCGTTGAAGCGTCGAAATAACCGCCCAATACAGGTTCTATTTTCTTGGCTCTCGAACAAGGTGTACCGCGTGACACCATACGCGGGTTTATTGTAACACCTACGCATTTCTTCCGTGGATGTCGTATGAAGCGACTAAGGGGAGATACGTTAAGTTATAATTTGGGCGACAGTCTAGCAGCCTGTTACTCTTATTCCCCTTTTGTCTTGAACTTTTGTTTTTTTTTTTGTTGACTTGTACCTGGAAGATATGGTGGGGGTATCTGCGAGGCGAGAAACAGTCATGTCTTTGCATATGTAACGTTTCATGTGCTCTGCCTGTCCTCTTTGGGTATACATATGTAATGTACGTACGTATGCATGTATCAATGCACAAATCATGGATAGGCAGGTACAGAATCTCCATACAAAGTGCGCTTCAGCAACGCACACAGGCAGCTCTCGGATACGACATCTCGAAACAATTGGGACTAGACAGAGCACGATTGAGCTTGAATTATTATTGATTCTGCAAAATTATGGGTGTCATATTATTACGGGTGTCACACATAATGTAAGTGAGTGGATATTCCCTAGTGCCCGCATCCAGTTCGTCACAGTTATCGTTATCACGAAGACGGTGCTGCGGGCAACTTCCTCAAACTTAATGTTCCAAACGATTACATTAAGCTTTGCCGCTGCATAAAAAAATGTACTTGACGCGTGTAGGAAATTCATTACGGATGATTATGTAGATACAGTAAAAAATAAACTCGTTCTTTTTTATTAAATTTAATTGGCAAGGTTCGGGAGATTTTTGCCCAGCCGATGGCATGAATCGATAAATCTAGGCCAGTGAAAAAACTACGTACTTTCAGATAATGAACGTCATCATCGTCATCAGCAGCCTATATTCGTTCACTGCTGCTCGTACATACATCACACCTGTATTCTCAAATGGGGTAGGCTGAGCACATGATACGTTACTTAGACAAAACCACGACTATGTCATGTTTCATAGCCAGTTTTAGCTTTGAGATTGTTAGAAGAGGTATACATAGTGACAAGGTGCAAACCTGTCGCCTAAATCTTTATAGTGGTCGGCAAAAATATTGGCCTGATTTTAAATGGTACGGGTCGCACGCATAGCTTTTACCTGAAAAAAAAAAGCGAAGCGCAAACTTACTCCCACGACAAAAAATCTGGCCTGGTTAAATGTCGAGATCTGTGCCTAAACTATTTCCTAAGTCGCCCCTTGTGACATCCATGGAAGAAATGGAGGTTTTATTCTAACTTGCCAACAAATTGGTACCTGATCTCAGATCTCACTGCATCTTATAGTCTGTCAATATCCTTCCAATTGACAGTCACAAATACATAATGATGAAACTTTTCATTCTGTTTCTACAATAGTTTAGGTACCTCAAATTTAACAAGGTCTCGGCTTCAAGAGGTCATTAACCTTCATGCCATACCTACTCTTGTTAAAACGGGGTCAACGCCTCTTCGTACGACGTCCGCCATCTACTTGTATTCGTAATACGCCTGAAAATTCCTAAAATTAACATAATTTGTGAATTTTCTTTGTCCACCTTAAAAGGAGTCGGTTTAACGTTTGCGTGGATTATTCCCTAGTGTGATAGCAGATAGATGTTATGCCTACAGCTACACCCCTATTTAATTGCTTTTACACCTGTCGCACGCATTTTTAATTAAGTAACTTTTACGTTTAAAGAGCCGTGATAGCCCAGCGGTTCGACCTGTGGCCTCTCAAGCAGAGGGTCGTGGATTCAAACCCCGGGCTCGCACCTCTGAATTTTTCATAATTTATGTGCGATGTCGAATTTGATATTTACCACGAGCTTTTCGGTGATGGAAAACATCGTGAGGAAACCTGCACACAGCGACGAAGCAATTCAAAGTTCCCAATCCACACTGGGCCCGCGTGGGAGCTATAGCCCAAGCCCTCTCATACTGAGTGGAGGCCTGTGCCCTGCAATGGGACGTATATAGGCTGGATGATGATGATGAACTTTTACGTTTATTATGACATCATTTATTGACCAACAATCAATTCTTTCGGCGTTTCGGATTTTTGGTCGGAAAATTTGGTCCTTTAGTGTAAGCAAATATGCCCTAGGCTAGGTATATTTTTATGTTCGACTTAAGACTAGATTTTTTTTCCAGTGTGCCCTCTTCCAGTTAAACACATATACACAAGGTGACAAGCAACTTTTGCGACTGACGCTACCGCAGGACGGGGTGAGTAGGGATTGCGAGGGTGTTTGGGTGAGCTGTTTTTCATAGACAATTGGAGCTCTAATAATAGGTAATCTAAGTGTCAATGCCATAACAAGTGCTTCAATTGCCGTCGTATGAAATCCTATTTCACTTCAATTACGGGGTGAGCTAAGACAGCTTACTATTGTGCATGAATTTATCTTTTAAATTATGAAATGGGACTACTTACTTAAAATCTTAAAAAAACTAAAACTCTAACGATCGGAATATCTACTAAACAACAGCAACTGTAGAGTCGCTCGAACAGAGCGGTGGCGCGTTTGGCGGCAGCCCCCGTCGCTCCTAGATGAAGGGCTACGGATTAACCCGAATCATGTCGAGCTAAACTAGATTAAAGACGTGAGTTATCCATATTTTTCAAGAAAATTGAGTATGAAGGTAGTTTCATGTTCAAAGAGCGAAACATCTAAGAAATCGACATAAGGAAGTTTGAATGACAGCTATGTACGGTCAAGGACCTTCTCAAAGAAAAAATCATAAAGATTTCCCTTGATAATTAATGGGGTGTCACTATGACGTTTACTGCGAATTGGTTCCATGGTGGCTCATGAATTAAAGTCCTTGACTGTACCTACGCACCTTGTTTACGGTTCTTGCATAATTCTGAAGACGTCATGCATTGTCTAAGTCCCCGTATAGAGGGAGCGTGTCCGGGGCTGGCACCGTTCCGCCCCGGCGAGCAAGGGGTAACTTGCAATGCGGGAATGCAACGGTACTATCGTGACTGGGACCTACACATATTGGTAACAGGCACATTATTGTGCAAGCAGCTTGCTGGCGTAGTTCACAAAACACAGCGTCTAGTGTGTTCAAATCGATCATGCAGTCGCTAACGAATTCGTTTGCGAGTTATCGCGGAATTGTATGGAGACGTGTCGACCGTGGCAGTTGTGAAAACGTTCCACTGGCGGCACTGTCTCAGTTTCCATACAATTTTGCGATAACTCGCAAACGAATTCGTTAACGAAGCCCATGACCGTTTTGATTACAGAGTAGACGCTCAGATAGGACCACAAGTCGATATCCAGACAGAGTTGCGGGCAACAGCTAGTCGAATGACAATGCGACCACTGCTGTACTATTGCGTGCGGCAGGATTAGAGATGTAGGATGGAAAGATTAGTTTTATTTTCATTGGAAATCTATTTGCGCACAAAGTTATTGGACTATTTATAATAATGACTATAATAGGAATGACGACTGGGTTTAAATAATGTATCTAATTCTAATCAGTCCCTTAGATTAAGTATAGAAAAACATGAGACAATTGTTTTTTTCTTTTAGCAAATAACTAAGTAGGTAAACATCGACAAGTATTATTGAACCGCGATTGAAAAGGGATTCGAGAGTACCGTTAGAACAATTTTATCGTACTTAATAAAATTATTAAATATAATTATAAACCAATATTCATTCAGACCCTTATAGATAATAGAATTATTAACTGAATATGATTTGCATATTTAAACTCTATTCTCGGTAAATACTGTAATTTTTTTTATAAAAAATTGTAATATCATATCTGACAAATCTGTCACTAACCACATTATTTCGCTTTATCAAATTGCCGTAGCTGTTCAAAAATACATAAATAAATAAAAATATTTAAAATACTTTAAAAACGCTACAGGTTTAAGAAAGTAACTCTATTTGATCTGAAGTATTATCTCTTAATGCTAACGGAAATCAATAAAAACGCTACCTACATACTTAATTTGATATTTTTTCCACGCTTTAGAAATTCCTTGTACCAAAATATAAATTTACTTTATCTGCATACTCTAGGTACTACTGACAATGTCATATCATGTATTTAGTTCAAAAATGACATATGAGCTCAATCCCTTTCTAAACGCGGTTTGATAATATCGATCATCAAATATCCGGAGGGGGGCTTGTGACGTCATGCCTAAGTAAAAATTATACCTATAATATAGGCGTATATATTATAGGCGTGACGTCTCGCGAAACTTTTAATGCGCTCGCTGTAGGTATTATCGTCATTTTTTGTTCGTCAAATAAAAGAAAAAATATGTCTTCAGTAGGTATTTTTTGGTAATCTATCTGACGGAATAAATAGTTTTTTTTGTCGTCTAGCCTATTAGGTAGATATTTATCGAAGTACAAGTCCAAAAAGTTCGTATCTACTATATAATTACTTGTACAAAATGTATATTCGCACACATTACTCACACTAACAACAGGTGACTTAAGTTTTTCACCTATGCCTCTTTTATCTAACTCATAATCTCAAATTTAAGCCAGCCGAGTTAAATATTTATGTACCTACCTAAAGTGATAAATTGACAATAACTAGATATCTACTGTCGGAAGTTTTAGCGGCGAAGCGACGCGCAGGCCTTACCGCTTACCGTACTCCTCAGGCTTCACACAAGCGCTTTGAATATTACCCATACCCCATACCCTCCAGTAAAGAGGGTAATGAGTTTACACACGTTTTTTAACCACTCACTGGGAAGGACTTTACAATATCTGGCGTGGCCTAGAG
>BHDV01010078.1:0-15050 GCA_005406045.1 Adoxophyes honmai
ACACCTGCGACTGTTCGAGACACTAAAAAAAACGGTGTTACACTCTCTCTTCCTATTCGTGATTTCGTCCAATATTCTACGCAGCACATTGTCTAATGAACATTGTTCAGAACCGCAAATAAGACGAAACACTACTTAATTATCGAATAAACTATCTCGCTAACGGATAAACGTGTTTCGGATCCCAGTAGGTAACCCATACTCCTACTTACTCCTAACGAGTACCTAGTAGGAGCCTTCTAAGAAAATAAATCGGGAGACAGGCAGCGTCTTCCGGAGTCCTACAAAAAAAAACTGCGAGGGACAACCCGCCTGCCAAGCGTAGCGTATATGGGTTTCGGCACGGGCTATCCGTTTCCCAAAACATCCGTTCCCAAAACACCCGGTCAAAAATATCAGTTTCTTCAAATGAAAGTAGGCCAAAAGATCCGTTTCTCACGACACCACTATGTCAAAACACCCGGGTGTTCATATCAACCAGATGCCAAAAGATACGTCTCTCATGACACCCGTAATCCCAAAATATCCGTTTCTCATGACACCACTATGTCGAAACACTCGGTATTCATATCAACCAGATGCCAAAGGATTAGTCGCTCATGACTCATGACACCTGTAATTCTGAAATAATAAACCTGGCCGCAGTTTTTCTTTTTGGCCACATACTCAAACTTCTAATTTAATAATTAAGCATCGGGAAAATGATACAGCCTCTAAAAAACTATTTCATCTTCTTTATAACGCCCACTAAAAATGTCAAGACGCTTTGTCAAGTCATGACCAATGCTAGATCACTCGACTTGTCGCACGACAAATGTCGCCTAAAGTATCTTTAGCTTTAAGCATACAACACGACAGACAGAAAAAGCGACTATAGTTAGATACTACAAACAAACATGCAAACAAATTTTCCTCTTTATAATATTAGTGTAGATGTAGATTGTAGATGTAAACTTACGCCCTATGAATTTTTATTCCAGATCATTTTTTATACAGTTGGCATCAACTTAACTTTTGGGTAAAATCTTTATCGGTGAACGAATTATTTGGGTAAAGGTGGTGATGGTAACGGGTGTTTTGGGAACGGATGTTTTGGGAAACGGATTATTTAGGAAACTGTAGTAAAGGGAACGGTCATTTTGGGAATGGGTGTTTTTGGGAAACGGATATCAAGCTAAATCTTATATTTTGGGAGAAGCATATTTTGGGAAGCACTTATATTGCGAAACGGATTATTTGGGAAAAGGTGGTGATGGGAACGGGTGTTTTGGGAACGGATGTTTTGGGAAACGGATAGCCCGTGCCGAAACCCGTATATGGCAGAACCTTCCTTATTACAAACTGGCTGCAGGTCGCTCCCAACCGGTACATGTGGGAGTCCAAAGGCTTACATTCAGCAGTGGACGTCCTAGGGCCGAGTTGATGATGATAATTTAACACAGTTTCCTAAAAAAATATCCCATATCACCCATCGAGCGTCAATACAAAACTTCATAATCGTCACAAGTACAACACTATATTTGTTTTCAGTGTGGATACCAGTGGACCCCTCGGCAGTTAGACTCTCTGGCGACGTCGCGGCAGTCCCTGTGCTTCGAGGTCGGCACGGCGCTCAAGGAGTGCCACTGCGACCTGTGTGATGCCGTCAAGTTTTAGCTTGTGGCTGTTCATTTTCAACAACATGGATATATGTTTTAAAAGCTTAAAAGTATTCAATAAAACACCGATTATTTTTTCAATCTGTAATCGATACTATTAATATTTCGTTTAGAACTTCACTTCTTTATTGCTTTCGTTGATATTGTGCTTTTAAAGACAGAGTAACAATTTGTACCGAACTATTTTGATTGTTTGTCTAACTTTGACTAACTGTGTAGTCGGATAAATCTGAAATTATGGTAAATGTGACTATGCAACGTGAAATAGTCATAGTTTTAGCTTTGGAACGTTGCGTGTGCTCTGCCTATCTCATTGGTGATCTCACGTGATGTACCTAAACGTGTGTTTACTAAAAGTGGCTATGAAACGTGAAACAGACATCGTCTATTCTATGTGCCTAACGTTTAGTGTGCTCTGCCTACATACTTATAAGAACACTTACGATTCGAATGTCTTCGTTACATCCGTTCATTAATTAGCACAATACGTAGAAACAATAGAAATCTTTACATTTTTTGCTCAGAAATGAATTAATGTTTCATAATTTTGTCAATACAAAGATCTTGTATCGTCGCGAACAAAAATTTTTATGTCGATTCATTATCTTACTTTGTCATTAATTTTCCCAGAGTAAGCGTTTTCCATGGTGGAATCGATTTCCACAGTACCAATGCCAAATTAAAAAATTACCTATCTACTTTATACTGATAATTCCTAACTGCACTCGCGTCTAGCTAGCTATATAGATACTTAGTTTGTAGTTTTGCGACAATAAGTGTACATAATAGCAACAAAAATGTAACGTTTTTAGACACCTGAGTAAATAATCCAAGGTAGATAAACTAAGCTTAGTTAATAACTAGTAGTTTTCTACGTAATTAAGCAACCGAATTGCAAGAGAAACCAAAAGAGCCCTGTGTATCAGCGAAATAAAACTGTCTTCCCGACTGTACTTGCATAGAAACAATTATTGTCACGAACAGGCTCGTATAAGAAGAAGCTTGCGTGATGAAATATTGGTACTACTTGAATAAACACGGCAAAAGATTACCCCGCCATGTCTAAACTCTTGACTTGGTGTGTTCTAAAAGTGCTGTTCCTACAATCACAATGCGTTTTCATCAACACTCCCGTGCTAGAAATCCCTCAGGGGAAACTAATGGGATTGGAAACCGAACGAGGATATTTGAGGCAGTATTTGGGAATACCTTACGGCACAGTAAATGAGAGATTTCAGGCAAGTTATTTTTCTTGAAGTAAAAACTTAGTTCACAGTAAATACTTCGTTTGGAGTACCTAGGTACCTACTTACTCTTCCTATGTCTAGTTAATAACACCTACACAACATTTAAAAATAGTAGGTATACATAGATACGTAGTACTTACCTTGCCGATCTACCCTGATTCAAGGATTTTAAGTAGATACCTATTCGATCCCATTATTAATTTTAATATAGCTATGCGGAATTCCTATGGGTGAAATTTCCTAGGAATACACCGAAAGAAATGTGCCTATCAACCTCTATGTGTTATAACAGGAAGCGGGACAACCCCCGCTCTGGCTGGGGGTTTTCAACGCATCAGATACCAGCATCGTGTGCGCCCAGCACCATGAGCGACTGGGCCTCCCCATGGGAGTAGAAGACTGCCTCACTCTGAACATATACACCCCAGGCCAAGGGAGCTACAAGCGACTCTATTCTGTTATGGTGTTCATCCACGGAGGCGGCTACCAGATCGGCAGCAATACCAACTTTTTCTATAACCCGCAGCTTCTCGTCCGAAAGGATGTTATCGTCGTCACTATCAACTACCGTTTAGGTGCCTTTGGTTTCCTCTGTCTCAAGATCAAAGGTGCACCGGGGAACATAGGCTTAAAGGATCAAGTAGCAGCTTTGCGATGGATCAAGGAGAACATTAAAACTTTCGGCGGCAATCCTGACTCGGTGACTATATTCGGCGAAAGTGCAGGCTCTGCGTCCGTCAGCTATCTGATTATGTCACCCGCCGCGAAAGGGCTATTCAAACGAGCCATCATGGAAAGCGCCTCGTCTCTCTCACCGTTTGCCTTTTCCAACGATCCGATTGAAAGAGCATCATTGGTTGCGTATAAGTTGGGATACAGCACAAAAAATCCTTTCGAACTTTTAAAAATATTTCGTAATGCTACAAAAAACGAAATCTTAATAGCGAGTGCAACGAATTCTTCGGATAATTTGTGGTCAAAATTTGTGTTTAGGCCATGCCTTGAAAAACAAACGACGAGCGATAAGCCGTTCCTCACCATGAGCCCTCAAGAGATTTTAGAGTCGGGGTCATTTAGTAGAGTGTCGATGATTATTGGTTACAACGACAAGGAGGGCATACCATACGTAAAACACTACAACGAGAAATCATATCAAAAGTTAAACGATGATTTTAGTGATATGTTACCTGATAATCTTTACTTTTCTGATAGCAGAGAAAAAAGGAAAATTGCAAATAAGGTAAAGTTGTTCTACTTCGGCAACCGGACCATAAATAAAGATTCAGTGGACAGCTTGATTGATTACATAACCGATGTGATGTTTCATTATCCGTCGTTGTCAATAACCGAGTACTTTATGGATTACAATCCCTTGCCTATCTACAATTATTACTTCAAGTTCGATTCAATAAGGAACTTGGGAAAGATTTTATTGGGTCTGAAGGACCACAAAGGAGCGGCCCACGGGGACGAGCTTTTTTACTTATTCCAGCCCGTTATTTTTTGGCCCATGCCTTTAATTGGCATTAATAAAATAGTCGTGGAAAGAATGACTAGTATGTGGACAAACTTTGCTAAATTTGGGTAAGTTTATTGCGTAGGTCTATATAATATTAATAATCTACTTAAATAAGTAAATGTACTTACTCGTAATTTCTTCTTCTATGCATGTAGGCTGCCATTGTCATTCTTAACTAATTGTTTTTTACTACATCCTTATCATAATTTATCTACTATACCTACTTTCGGACACAATATCCAAATGGCTTACATTAAAAAACTTGTATTTAATGTTAATTAATCAAGCACTAAAGCACTACGAAATTCGCCTTTCGGCTCATTTCATCAACCACATTATTCCCTTCGGGATTTATTAAAAACTGTGTTACTTACTGTATTTCAACCTGTCCTAGAACAGTTCGAAAAGACATACATTTTTCTATTTCAGAAACCCAACATCACTGAAATCGTCCGCGTTGAAAATAAACTGGAATGCAAGTGACAGCTCTCACCTTAGATATCTCACAATCGATAAAGACTTATCCATGGGTGGTCTGCCGAATCGCAGGCGCATAGATTTCTGGAGGAAGATATACAATAAGCAACAAGATTTAACTAATTAGGTACCTGTAGAAAATTAAATAATTTATAATTTAAAATGTATTTAAATTAAATAGGTCCATTCCATAGATACGTTCCATACTTTAGATACCTTTCCGATTTATTTTTGTTCGTTAAATATAAAATATGTGAAAGCAACGGCCGATCTGTTACATTGTCACGCTTCAACCGCTCAGTATATTTTACCTACATAATTTTATAACTCGGTACAGCATGAAAACTTATTTTACCAATGACAAGGCTAAGCGTCGGTCTACAATCATGTAGTCTTGGCTCTTGTAGTGGGTGCTGTTCTATGCACTTTGTGTACTAATAAACTACAATATCCAAGTGCAGCGCAGACGACAGACTTTTTATGCGATCGAGTCCGCCGCGTACATACATTACATAAGTACTAAATGTGAAGCGAGCTAAGACTAATTTCTATCGGCCAATATTTATAAGATTTCAAACAATGGATGTTTGGAGTAGAATTCGTACTACCTAAACAATAATATTTTCGCCTCATCTCGTACGCATTAGCTGCGTATAGTGAAAGGATCTGATGACATAACTCTGCGTAAATTATTTTCTTTTTCGTGTCATTCTGTACTGAACCGCGCAGAAGAACATGCCTCATTTAAAAATAGTATTTCGTTGTGTAATTGTGTGATGGTTGTTTTAGTGTCGCCACTGGTATAAAAAACGAATTACCGAACTTTTCGAACTCTATTGATAGAACTGTAAAGATGGAAAAATCTGGTGAAGTGAACTCAATGTGCATAAATATTATTTTTAGTTAAATCTAGCAATTCCCTTCATATCAATATCATCAAGTTACATTGTTTGCTGACAAGGAAAAAAAGGATCACTGACATAAAGGTAAAATAATAACAATTTTCTGTCGGTTATGTTGCTTTTTACTATCAATTTTGGATGTATGTGTACAAGTATGAATTCGAGGAAAATAAAGGAAATATTATGTTTTATTATAATATATTCTACATCGCAGTACTCGTTATGAACAAACATTACTTATGTTACTTCCGATATAGTACTTCTACTCAATCATATTTTTGTTCGATTGCTCATAAGTTACAATGAGAGCATGTTTACTCGATACATGTCACAAAACAAAAAGAAATATTTCTCTATTGATATCCAATCGATTTAAATTAAATATGCTAGCCTAAAGAAACACCATTCGTTCTCTGCAAACGATCAGCAAATAGTGCGTAACATCTAACTGTACATACACAACATAAATCGTATCAAGGAAACATCGTCTGAATCCACGTTATCATTACAAGGTCTCGCTTACAGATGCATAGAAACGAACAATATTCTCACTGCGTATCATAAAATCGGTGAAAAAGTCGCAATAAAAACCTAAAATCCACATACTGAAAGTCTAAAAATATATTATAATAGATTTCAAATGTCTATACATAGATGAGTGTTCACTACGCGCTTATAACGAGCGTCGAGCGCGTCCATTACGTTACAATTTAAATACGCTAAAGCGGACCGGCGGGGCCGCCGGCCCGCGCCGCGCGCCGCCGCGGCTCGGGCGGGCCGGCGGCGCCGCGGCGCCACAGAGAGAATCAAGGCCCGGCGCCCGAGTCGCGCCCGGCGCCGAGGGAAACGACATGTAATATATATAGGTTCATACGGGGGTTCAGACGAAGACTTTGGCGAGTCCGTCGGCGCCGGCGCTGGCGATGTAGGGCCGCAGGGGGTGGAAGGCGACGTCGAGGATGCTCTCGTCGAACTTCTTGCGGTGCGCCGTGATCTCCTGCACGCAGGTCTTGGTGTCGAGGTTCCAGAGGCGCACGGAGCAGTCGTGGGAGCCGGAGAGCAGGAACAGCCCGTTGGGGTCGAGGGCGAGGCCGGTGACCGCGTCGAGGTGGGCCACCATGGCGTGCGCGCAGCGGCCGGACACCGTGTCCCAGAAGCGGATGTGGCGGTCCTCGTGCGCCGTCACCAGCAGCGGCAGCGTCGGGTGCGCGCGCACGCGCGTCGCCGGGCTCTCGCACGACACGCGCAGCACGCCCTAAGCACGCATACGTTTAGAACCACGCCTCCCAACAACTACCGCCCATTTCTTTGAGCGTTTCAACCGTCTCGTTCATCTCGCCACTTTTTTGTAAAAATAGAAGATTATTCTGATACCGTTGTTTAGTCATCTATTAGAGTAACTGGAACTCTTAACGAATAGTCAAAAACGATATCAAAATTTGCAGCAGATTCGTTTCAAATCTAGGGAGATGAATGAGACTGTTGAAACGTTGAAATAAATGCCCGGTAGGCCCACCGTCAGTGTGACTCATGCGGTTACTCGATTAAAGTGTAGCGCCCTAGCGCCACCTATCGTCGAGTAAGTAGTAGAACTCACGTCACGCCTGCATTCCCAAACGAGCTAGGCAGAGCACGCGAAACGCTACATAGACAAAACGATGACCGTTTCACGCTACGCTACCCACTTATGGCATATTTTTTAGGTTTCGAATTGATAGTTCAATTTTACTGTTAAAATGGTATCCTACATCCCGTTAACGAAGTTTCGACGTTCAGTTGCATAAATACTTTTAACTTGCACTCTGTGGACATCGATCCCCAGGCATAACACCTGCCTAGAAAGAGATTCCTCTATTGTAGTGTTTCTCCATAAAAGTGGTCAGACTTGATAGCCGCGCCGTGCATAGGGTATAGACACGAGTGGCGCCCCTGCGCAGTCTCCAGGTCGTACAGCAGCATGGCGCTATTGCGGTACACGACGGCGACGGCGGCATAGGGTATAGACCAGGAGTACCCAACCAGAGGGGCGCGCCCTTTTGTGGGGCGTAGAGAAATCTCAAGGGAGGCGCGAGACGTTTGTCTTTATCTTTACAATAGAAAAAATATTTAAATGTCCATGAAGTGCACAAAATTAAATGTTGTTAAAATAATGCTAGTTTTATTAAAAAATAAATACATATACATACATACATATTCTCACGCCTATTCCCAAGAAGGGTAGACAGAGCACTTGAATTCAAAAATCCAGTGCCACATTTAGCAATTTCAGGGTAACCAGATGGTTAAACGTGATATTGCAGTGACAGGTTTCTAGCCCATCGCCCACAATATACTAACCCTTTCCCAGAGTCGACTCTTACGACACCCACGGGAAGACAGGGGGAGGTGCTATTCTAACTTGGCATCACACGGGGAGAACTACAATATAAACATTGAAAAACATATTGGGGGGGTGGGGCATGAAAATATTATTAGTGATTCGAGGATGCTCGACGAAAAAAACGTTGAGAACACCTGGTATAGACATATCTGTCGTGTATGGAAGCATGCAGTGCCGTAACTAGGGCGGTGCCAGCGGTGCCCAGGCACAGGGCGCAGACCCTGGAGGGGCGCAGAAATGACCAGACCAGTACCTTCAAGGGCGCAGTTTTGAAAGCTCGCACCGGGCGCATAAAAGGCTAGTTACGGCACTGGAAGCATCCGTACCTGGGTAGTCTCCAGGTCGTAGAGCAGCATGGCGCCGTCGCGGTAGACGACGGCAGCGCGGGCGCCGGCCTCCGCGAAGTCCGCGGCGGCGGCGGCGGCGGCGGCCGGGTCCCGCAGCGTGGCCAGCAGCGGGCGCGCGGCGCGCGGCGCCCACAGCCGCGCCGTGCCGTCCGCGGAGGCCGAGAGCAGCCGCCCGTGCGCTGCCGCCAGCGACCATACTGCGTCTGTGTGCTCGCGCAGGATCGGGCCCTGGGGACCAAAGGACCGCGCTCAGTACTCGATCATGATTCCAGTGGTCGGCAATAAACTTGGCAATGGAGGTCCATAAGTTACGTAAGGTATTTTTTTTTATTTTCTGTCCCTCCCTTCGCTCCTGGTGAGATGTCGTGAGATTTTATTCAACCCCCTATCCCATCCCCAATCACACGTGAGATTTTTCGTTTTTTTTTACATGAGATTTCTTAAGTAAACCCGTTGGATTGTTATTGTAAAAAGAAAAAAAATCTTAAACATTACTTCGTTTGGAACCCATTTGAAGTGTCAAATACAAAGCGCTATCCACACTTCGTTTTTAAAAACTTTGGGCAATGTTCTATTTAAATTAAATGAACAAAATAGTTTTTTTTTTTTTTTTTTTCAATCAGAAAAAAATTGTGCTATATTTGCCGAGACTCCCCTCCTGTCCAACATATGAGACTCTTGGTTCGTGGTATAACGGCACTGGACAGAGCACTAACCTGCACAGCGGGATCGTACGGATCGTACGGATCGGCGCTAGGCGGCGGCAGGTTCCAGACGCGGATGGTGCCGTCGAGGCCGCCGGAGAAGCACTCCTCGGAGCGCGGCGCGCCCATGGCGAGGCACAGCACGGGCGCCGAGTGAGCGCGGAACGTGTACAGCGGCTCCACGTCCAGACCGGCCGACTTCTTGGCAGGCACGGTGCGCTGCAGGTTCCATAGCTTCAGCGTGTGGTCCTCGGAGGCGGTCACCAGCGCCGCCTCGGTTGGGTGGAAGGCCAGCGCTCGCACCTGGAAATGGGGTTCGTCAGTCCTATTGGAAGCTTTTTTGTATATGGGTAGTCAGGCTACCGTTTCATTAGATATTCGAGATGTGAATTTGCCTAGAAGATAAGACAGTTGTCAAATCAGCAACTTTGTATTGAATTATAGAACTGTGGTGAAATCAGTATGTCAGTGTCCAATCAGATTTATCTTTTTATTCTTTTGTTAACTTCATAACACTTACTTGTAATCTGTACTTAAGTTTTTAGAAATTTACATTCAAAGTTGCTGTGTTGGAAAATCTAAAATTGTAACTTTCTTAATCCAATCAAATGCCAGGACATAATCAAATTACCTAACCCTTACACTGTATCCTTTTTTCAAGGTCAATTCACCCAGTTAGAACGACCAATGCGGGAGGTGATTGGTGATTGGTCACGCGGTGATGTGGCCTGATTTAGAGAATGATCAAGTGATGCACGAACCCCGTCGAAGTGCGAGCGCAGCGTGTACTTGGCGTTCCAGGTCTTGCGGAAGGACTCCTTGTTGGCGCCGGCCACGTCGTAAGCCTCGGGCTCGTTGCTGACTGTCAGCTGCGCCAGTTCTCCCAGCGCGAGCGGCTCCTCGTCCGCCTCGCCGCCGCCGCCCGGGTACTTCACTGCAACACAACAGGGGGCTGTCGCGTAACTAGAACTTGATCGGGTAAATATAAAAACACACGTGACGTGAGGGCAACCCGTTTAACGTGATATTAGCAACATTCTTTACATCTGCTATATGACACCTACCAGATTTATTGGCAATACACTGTTAATACGGGTACTATATCTAATGCCACTGATTTTTCTGTGATAAATAATTTATATTTAAAAAAGTTGTGAATATTTTTTGCTTTCACGGCACTTCTGCATTTAAACATACAAAAATACCAAATGATACTTCAATAGATCACAACAGCGGAGAAGTAGACGCCAATGGACAAATTATATTTGAGTTTAGTGCATGATACCAGATACCAGTGCATGATATTAGTTCTGTTGGTGTTCAGCAACTTGAAGTTTTTATTATTCTTATTGTCAGACTTAAAATGCGATATATTTATGTCTCTGTATTAGAATATAATAGTAGTTAAGAAACAACCCTCAGCCTGCAGCCACCGCTAACGTATGCTAGCGCAGCATTTGCCACTGGTGAGTTAATATGAGTGTGCCCTGAAACATAAGATAACCCGACCGAGTCGAGTCGATACTTAACAATTCGCCGGGCTGTGCGAGTTTCTCACTGTTCCAAATATTATTTTAAATCTCAAAAAAAACAGTCACCCGACATTCAATTCCATATCAAATATATAAAAATATGATTTCCAATCAAAATACAAACTAAAATTTATATTTAAATGAAACAAATGCCTAATTTAGTAATAGAATAAAGTAGCAGACCCGGCGAACTTAGTTCCGCCAGAGAGACTTTTGTCTAAGTCTGATGTCATGCTACGTTTTATATCACATCCCCGGGAACGGGATAAAAAGCATCCTATATCTGTCTCCTGATTCTAAGGTGCCTTCACACCAATTTTCAGCCAAATCAGTTCACCCGTTCTTGAGTTATCATTAGTGTAACTAACACGACTTTCTTTTAAATATATTTAAAATGGACATTCCTCACCATCGTCAGCATCACATACATAATAATTTAATAATAACCTGTACTAATGCACAGTCTCCACTCTCCAGCATCTAACTTTAACATTTAACTTTTAACCTGAAATTCCGAGGACTATATCTGTGTTGTTGCTTAAAATTGTATACTACACTGTCTCACGGAACCTAACAGATTGCAGGTTAAATCGACTCACCCCCGACCGGGTACTCGTCGCCCTGTCCGCCGGAGTCCGCCTCGCTCTCGGTGAGCGAGTTGAGCTCGTTCAGTACTTCCTCCGCTTCGTGGTCGACCTCTTCGCCTGTTCAACATTACATACAACATTAGTGGCGCCGTACATTATCGAGACAACGCTTATGGAGTAAGGATGTAAAGAAGCCTTTCAGTGGGCGATGACGCCCCTTGTGGGCGCTACAGGCCTAAAGGGGGTAGTACGAAACACAAAATAAAAATGGGGGCGTTGTGTGTTTTTAAGTAATGGAAAAAATAGAGGCGCTATAAAATAATTTATCCTCAAAGTGGGCAGTAGACAAAATAAGTTTGGGAACCCCTGATGTAAAGTATATTTCAACAGAATTTGGCAACCTTGGCAATAACTGATTTTTCCATATTAACACTCATTTAAATGTCAATGTTGATCATCTACGTAAGTACCCGTCATCCCGTCAATCATAAAACCCATTGTGTTTAACAATTATTTCCGCATCAAACAAGTATTTAATTGGCACTGAAAATTTTCGACCACTTCTTTGTTTACATGATTGCCAACCTGTATTGAAAGATGATGTTATAGGCTTTAGGCAGGAAAAGGGTAAAACAAAACATCTAGAACTGTTCCTGGGTTACTTAAAACGTCCAGAAAATATGGAGTTTGTAAAACAATTTTGTTTTTATCGTGTTTGATGAAAATGTAGATTAACTTAATCAAACAATTCAACAAGAGTGATGTCAACTGGTGCAATCTTAGCAGCGGCTTGAAACACTTGGGGATCAGTTAAACCAGCTTAAATGGCAGTGGACCGCTCTACCCTAAACGGTGTTGTTTGGCGTTTCACACGGACCTTGCTTGGGCGCCGCGTGGTGCGCCTGCTTGGCGTCCAGGTCGTCAATCTCGTCCATGTCCATCTCCTGGTTGGCCAGGAACTCGAAATGCGTGAACACGACGGCCGTGTCCTGCACGGAGAGGCCCTCCTCGTTGTAGCCGCCGGACGGCGCGCCCTTGCGCTGCTGATCCTTAGCTGGGAGTATAAAACGTAAGTTTAGAAAGGTTTAATGATCACGTCGGTCTCGGTGAATGTGTGGTTTTGAAAACACGCCTCCATTTATTCCGTGGATGTCGTAAGAGGCGACTAGGGATAAAAAGGTTTGGGTATGCATTAGGCGACGGACTAGCATCCTGTCACTATTGTACTTATTAACTTGAAACAGAAATATGCTAGAACCACTTCTTCTGCGGAACGTGAAATAATCATGGTTTTGACTATGTATCGTTTCATAAGCTTTACCTACCCCATTTGGGAATACAGGCGTGATGTGTGATGATGATAATGATGATTAATGATGGCGCATTCCGATATATCCCCCAAAACTGCATGCTTACAAATTTATGAATATTAAAGGGCTGCTTCACTAAAAGGAAACAGATTTCAGACAAAAAAATTACAACTCAGAATCTTATGAAACCGCAGAAATTTTCGTTTTAATGTCCCACAACTCAGTAACCACTTTAACCAGACTGACTAATACTAAGTAGGTGTCCAAGATCTACAATGGGACAGGTTGCAAATAGACTTGCAAAGACAACAAAGTGCACAAAAATAGCTGAATTTCATAGTAAGTACGAGTGTTAGATACTTAAGGCGAACATATCCCAAGGTAATGTAACTCACCAAGATATTTCGTAGTGTTCATAGAATAGTCGCATCTATCGCGTATTTGTTTGTCGTAGTTTCTGCAGTTGGAGTCCTCCGGCTGTTCCTCGCTGTTCAGGCCGAGGAGAGTGCGGACTCGGTTCGAGCGCACGTCGAGGATCGTGTCTGTGTAGCCTATTTCCTGTTGATTTATAATTTTGGTTACAAAATGTTTCAAAAAATTAAGCCATCCAGTTGATAGAACATCATCCAGGCTTCAACCATAAGCCTAAGACAAAGACAACAAGAAATGCGAAACATTTCTATGATCACGAGCATCTCACTCAAACGAAAACTATACATACATACATAACCGTCACGCCATATTCCCTGCGGGGTAGGCAGAGACAACAGAGCGCCATTCGCTTCTATTCTGACATACTTCTCTCGCTTCACTCACATTCATAACTCTCGTCATACACGCTCGACGGTTTCGGGTACTCCTAATTTGGCCTCCCTTTAGTACATCGAAAACTATATAAATTTGATAATGTTTTGGTGCAGAGAATGAGAAGACAGGTACATGGGATAAAAACACAAATAATGTTTTTTAAAGGACAAGACAGTACCTGACCAAAACGACGAACCATAATTGAAAACCATTTTTTAGGTATCTATCTATAACTATTGTGACTTGGTCACCTCCTTAATTTTAAAAGGAATACTTTTTAATACTTATACAGTCCCCAGTAGGTTTCTAACTTGCCAAGCTTTCAAGTTGTCAGGTAAGTTCGCGCAGCAATTTTTTCGTGGTACTTGCCCCCACTACTCAAAAACCTTGCCAAATTAGATGATGTAGACTGTACCATGTTAAACTCAAGCTAGTACTGGCTAATGTGAACCCCGGCCACATACATTTGAGACTACAACGTCCAGCAACCACTAACCTGCAGGTACTGTTTGATGAGCTGCCGGCCCTGCTTCCACTGCGCGCGCTCGGCGGGCTCGGGCTCCGCCGGGGGCTCCTCGGGCGGCGGGCGCACGTCGCCCTGCTGCAGCTCGACCCCATACTTAAGTTTATGGAACTTGGCGCGCTCCTGCTTGAGCGCGTACTCCAACATCTTGATCCGCCTGACAAGGTCATTTTTTAGATTCTCTTGCCCCTTCCTCTCGCCTTGGAGGAAAGCGATCCGTGCCTGTGAGCAAGAATTAAATTTAAACATTTTTAGCTTATGGATTATAGTAATCAATACACCTGCAGAGTGCAAGACTTCAATGCAAAATTATTACTAATCTGTTTTATATTAAGTTATGTGTTATGTGTCTACAAGTAACTCTGCCATACTAAGTGTGAGTGCATTGCTTAATTTATCTTATAACTAGAAACCCGGCCTGGCGTCACACGGGTGCAATGATGTTTATTTTAAAAAATAATACACAAGTATGACATCACATAAGACAACTGCAAAATTATCAGTATTTCTATTCTATATTATATGTACATGTATTACATACACATAAACCTTCCTCTTGAATGATGCTATGTATTAAAAAAACAGCATTTAAATCCATTGCATAATTTTAAAGATCTATACATATACACACATAGAGACAGCAGGAAGGAACTTTGTTTGATACTATGTAGTGATAACTATGTATATATTTAAATCTAATTTTGAAACGAGGCAGGTACTGCAATAATGATTAGTTTTGTCCACATATTCACAGCAAACTTCTAAATCATAAAAACAAAAATAATGAGTGACCCATATCCATAAACAATGTTGCAGCTGAAGAACAGATGTGAGATATTTTGTGTGCCTACATGGAAGTTACTCTTGACTCTTGAAAGTAAATAATTTTAAACAAAAAAAAAACCGACTTCAAATTAGCTATATCCCGAAAGGAAACTTCTGTTTATGTAGATATTTGCTAAAGGTCAAGTAGGTATACCTACAGTTGTGTGCAAAATAATAGCAGTGAAGGCAAAATTACTCATAAAGTATGTAAATATAATTTTATATAGAATAT